>CM037861.1:36736706-36954206 GCA_021292105.1 Anadara kagoshimensis | reverse complement strand
ACATAGACACACAACACAAATACCGAGATACACTTTGACCACACACACACACACACACACCACACACACACACACACACACACACACACACACACACTATAATGTTTTTAAACGCAAACATACATATTGCAGTGCTAACACAAACACACACATAAACGTACATATAGTCCTGAACACACACACAGACACACACACACACCACACACACACACACACACACACACACCACACTATAATGTTTTTAAACGCAAACATACATATTGCAGTGCTAACACAAACACACACATAAACGTACATATAGTCCTGAACACAAAAACGTACACATTGCAGTGTTAGCACAAACATACAAAAATCGTTGTGCTTAAGCTTACCACAAACACATACAAATACACATTGTGGTGCGTAACACAAACACACACATTGCGGTACTAAACAGAAAAAACACACACCATTAATCGTGGCATACACCTTAAACACACACACACGGGCACGCGGCACGCGCGCGTGCGTGACATAAACCTTGAAAACACACACACACACACACACACACACACACACACACAACCATTTAAGGTAAACATTCACGTTGTGGTGCTTAACACTGACACACACAAACACGCGCGCGCGTGACGTGCGTGCAAGTGCGGGTCGTTTTTTCTTATAACAGATTACGTGTGGCATATTACTGGTGATAATGATTTTTACATGGAAGGGCTCAGATTTAAACATCTGAGGACGGTTGATTGCAATGCATACGGAAAATTGAACCGTGCCAAGCAGTACCGGTAACAACCAAATGATGAATTATTGATAATGATTTATATACAGATTTACAACCTCAAAGGAAAGAGGATGGTCGGTAGTTAAACATCATATCACCAATTTCACATCTATGTTCCATGTGGTGCGCAACTATTGATCTACTTTGCATACATTTCAAATTAAAATTAGCAGACTTTATCTTGACAACTAGTAAATGCCAATGACAATAGTACAATGCTGCTTGTCATTAACCAAGTTGAACCCTAAACCATAGAGGCCTTGTGATTAAAAGCTTATGCTCTTAACCACTAGGCAACCGTAGCCCAGGGAAAATGAACCCTGGACCATAGACACCTTGTGGTAAAAGACTAATGCCTTAACCACTAGGCAACAGTAGTCCAGGGGCAGATGATGGCTATTGCATGCAATAGAACACCAACTGTACAATACAACAGAAAGAAATCAGAAAGCTAAAAGTCAGAAATATAAGAATTGAGAGAGCGCCCCGGTAAGGGCGAGTGGTCGAATATCCATCACGGAAATACTCAACCACCTTCCCGTTTGACATCGGAGATTGCTCCGACATCTACACTATTCTGTTAAGAACAGCGAGGGAAGTATTGTTGTCATCTTCGCGCAATTTTGTGTTATATAAAGATACACGATTTCACTTCATTGTGGTATCGTAAATTAATTCATTTGACATTTTCTTTGTAAATGCGTGTTTTATTTTATGCTTAATGTAGGTATAAAGATAAAAAATTATATCATTTTTGTGTTTATTAATTTCATCACATTGTTGTCGGATTATTGAAATATTAAATAAAATACAATTAAAATTGTTCTTAGTTTTACCATACCACATAACAACTCTTTAGTACCACAATATGTGTTAAAGAATGGCGAATAAGTTCCGGGTAGAAAGCATGCACGACTTACCTAGACGATTAATTAACAGTAAAACTCGACCCAGAGAAAAACGGAGAATTAAACAACGCGTTAATAAAAACACAAATCGTACCGTAAAAACACACCGTAAACACACACACACACACACACACACACACACACACACACACACACCGAGATACACTTTGAACACACACACACACACACACACACACACACACACACACACACACTATAATGCTTTTAAAGGCAAACATACATATTGCAGTGCTAACACAAACACACACATAAACGTACATATAGTCCTGAACACACACACACACACACACACACACACACACACACACACACACACACTATAATGCTTTTAAACGCAAACATACATATAGCAGTGCTAACACAAACACACACATAAACGTACATATAGTCCTGTACACAAAAACGGACACATTGCAGTGTTAGCACAAATATACAAAAATCGTAGTGTTTAAGCTTACCACAAACACATACAAATACACATTGTGGTGCGTAACACAAACACACACATTGCGGTACTAAACAGAAAAAACACACACCATTAATCGTGGCATACACCTTAAACACACACACACGGGCACGCGGCACGCGCGCGTGCGCGACATAAACCTTGAAAACACACACACACACACACACACACACACACACACACACACACACACACAACCATTTAAGGTAAACATACACATTGTGGTGCTTGACACTGACATACACGAACACGCGCGCGCGTACGTGCGTGCAAGTGCGGGTCGTTTTTCTTCTTATAACAGATTACGTGTGGCATATTACTGGTGATAATGATTTTTACATGGAAGGGCTCAGATTTAAACATCTGAGGACGGTTGATTGCAATGCATACGGAAAATTGAACCGTGCCAAGCAGTACCGGTAACAACCAAATGATGAATTATTGATAATGATTTATATACAGATTTACAACCTCAAAGGAAAGAGGATGGTCGGTAGTTAAACATCATATCACCAATTTCACATCTATGTTCCATGTGGTGCGCAACTATTGATCTACTTTGCATACATTTCAAATTAAAATTAGCAGTCTCTATCTTGACAACTAGTAAATGCCAATGACAATAGTACAATGCTGCTTGCCATTAACCAAGTTGAACCCTAAACCATAGAGGCCTTGTGATTAAAAGCTTATGCTCTTAACCACTAGGCAACCGTAGCCCAGGGAAAATGAACCCTGGACCATAGACACCTTGTGGTAAAAGACTAATGCCTTAACCACTAGGCAACAGTAGTCCAGGGGCAGATGATGGCTATTGCATGCAATAGAACACCAACTGTACAATACAACAGAAAGAAATCAGAAAGCTAAAAGTCAGAAATATAAGAATTGAGAGAGCGCCCCGGTAAGGGCGAGTGGTCGAATATCCATCACGGAAATACTCAACCACCTTCCCGTTTGACATCGGAGACTGCTCCGACATCTACACTATTCTGTTAAGAACAGCGAGGGAAGTATTGTTGTCATCTTCGCGCAATTTTGTGTTATATAAAGATACACGATTTCACTTCATTGTGGTATCGTAAATTAATTCATTTGACATTTTCTTTGTAAATGCGTGTTTTATTTTATGCTTAATGTAGGTATAAAGATAAAAAATTATATCATTTTTGTGTTTATTAATTTCATCACATTGTTGTCGGATTATTGAAATATTAAATAAAATACAATTAAAATTGTTCTTAGTTTTACCATACCACATAACTCTTTAGTACCACAATATGTGTTAAAGAATGGTGAACACAGTTCCGGGTAGAAAGCATGCACGACTTACCTAGACGATTAATTAACAGTAAAACTCGACCCAGAGAAAACGGAGAATTAAACAACGCGTTAATAAAAACACAAATCGTACCGTAAAAACACCCGTAAACACACACACACACACACACACACACACACACACACACACACACACACACCGAGATACACTTTGAACACACACACACACACACACACACACACACACACACACACACACACACACTATAATGCTTTTAAAGGCAAACATACATATTGCAGTGCTAACAGAAACACACACATAAACGTACATATAGTCCTGAACACACACACAGACACACACACAGACACACACACACACACACACACACACACTATAATTCTTTTAAACGCAAACATACATATAGCAGTGCTAACACAAACACACACATAAACGTACATATAGTCCTGTACACAAAAACGGACACATTGCAGTGTTAGCACAAATATACAAAAATCGTAGTGTTTAAGCTTACCACAAACACATACAAATACACATTGTGGTGCGTAACACAAACACACACATTGCGGTACTAAACAGAAAAAACACACACCATTAATCGTGGCATACACCTTAAACACACACACACGGGCACGCGGCACGCGCGCGTGCGCGACATAAACCTTGAAAACACACACACACACACACACACACACACACACACCACACACACACACACACACAACCATTTAAGGTAAACATACACATTGTGGTGCTTGACACTGACATACACGAACACGCGCGCGCGTACTGCGTGCAAGTGCGGGTCGTTTTTCTTCTTATAACAGATTACGTGTGGCATATTACTGGTGATAATGATTTTTACATGGAAGGGCTCAGATTTAAACATCTGAGGACGGTTGATTGCAATGCATACGGAAAATTGAACCGTGCCAAGCAGTACCGGTAACAACCAAATGATGAATTATTGATAATGATTTATATACAGATTTACAACCTCAAAGGAAAGAGGATGGTCGGTAGTTAAACATCATATCACCAATTTCACATCTATGTTCCATGTGGTGCGCAACTATTGATCTACTTTGCATACATTTCAAATTAAAATTAGCAGTCTCTATCTTGACAACTAGTAAATGCCAATGACAATAGTACAATGCTGCTTGTCATTAACCAAGTTGAACCCTAAACCATAGAGGCCTTGTGATTAAAAGCTTATGCTCTTAACCACTAGGCAACCGTAGCCCAGGGAAAATGAACCCTGGACCATAGACACCTTGTGGTAAAAGACTAATGCCTTAACCACTAGGCAACAGTAGTCCAGGGGCAGATGATGGCTATTGCATGCAATAGAACACCAACTGTACAATACAACAGAAAGAAATCAGAAAGCTAAAAGTCAGAAATATAAGAATTGAGAGAGCGCCCCGGTAAGGGCGAGTGGTCGAATATCCATCACGGAAATACTCAACCACCTTCCCGTTTGACATCGGAGACTGCTCCGACATTTACACTATTCTGTTAAGAACAGTGAGGGAAGTATTGTTGTCATCTTCGCGCGATTTTGTGTTATATAAGGATACACGATTTCACTTCATTGTGGTATCGTAAATTAATTCATTTGACATTTTCTTTGTAAATGCTTGTTTTATTTTATGCTTATGGTAGGTATAAAGATAAAAAATTATATCATTTTTGTGTTTATTAATTTCATCACATTGCTGTCGGATTATTGAAATATTAAATAAAATACAATTAAAATTGTTCTTAGTTTTACCATACCACATAACTCTTTAGTACCACAATATGTGTTAAAGAATGGTGAACACAGTTCCGGGTAGAAAGCATGCACGACTTACCTATACGATTAATTAACGGTAAAACTTGACCCAGAGAAAAACGGTTAATTAAAGAACGCGTCAATAAAAACACAAATACACACCGTAAACACACACACACACACACACACACACACACACACACACACACTATAATGCTTTTAAAGGCAAACATACATATTGCAGTGCTAACAAAAACACACATAAACGTACATATAGTCCTGAACACACACACACACACACACACCACACACACACACTATAATGTTTTTAAACGCAAACATACATATTGCAGTGCTAACACAAACACACACATAAACGTACATATAGTCCTGAACACAAAAAAAAAAACACACACACACACCGAGATACACTTTGAACACACACACACCACACACACACATTATAATGCTTTTAAACGCAAACATACATATTGCGGTGCTAACACAAACACACACATAAACGTACATATAGTCCTGTACACAAAAACGGACACACACACACACACACACACACACATTATAATGCTTTTAAACGCAAACATACATATTGCAGTGCTAACACAAACACACACATAAACGTACATATAGTCCTGAACACAAAAAAAAACCAAAAAAAAAAAACAACACACACACACCGAGATACACTTTGAACACACACACACACACACACACACACACACACACACACACACACACAGAGTCGATAGAGTATTCACGACATGTATGTGTCGTGGGTTCGAACTCCGACCGGGTCTGACCAAGACTTGAAAAAAGGTAGAGACTTCTTTCAACAATCACTGTGGATTTTGTACTGAATGTCACAAGTAAGATACCTTAAAACCTAATGCCCCATGTCAAGTTTTTTGCATAGTTTTATAGTTTTTGATTTTTTCTCGAGAATTATTAGAAATAGTTAAAGCGTATAAATTGCAAAAATGATCTAGATCTTACTTATTAGCAAGTTTCATAAAAAATGTGATCATCCATGTTGGAGTTATTGCCACTAAAATGTCATACTTTTTGTGACTTTTGTTGTTTTCGACTTTTCATTAAAATTGTTAGAGATAGATAAAAAGTATTGATACAAAAATAATCAACATGGCAAATTCTAGTTACATATCGGATTTCAAAAATATCTGACAAATTATTTTCGAGTTATTGTTAAAATTGTATTTTTATAGTAATTATTGTTTAATTGATTGAAGTAGCAAGTTTCATAAATATCTTAATATCAGCATCAGAGTAATTGCCCCTGAAATGTAGTATTTTTGTGTTTTTCCAGGTTAGGTGAGTGGTCATACATAAACCTATGTATTTTTGAACCGGCTATTAATTTTGAGATGCGGTTAGGTTGATAAGCAGGGCCGTAACTAGGGTTGATTTGTGGGCGAGGCAAGCCGGACGCGCCTTTGGAGCGTCGCGCTAGGGCATGCCCCCGGAAAATTTTGATATTTTTTACACAAAATCCTGCCATTTCCTTTAATTTAAATGCAAAATTTGCTTCGTAAAATGTACAACATTTTGATTCAACGTTTTGATTACGTCGTTGGCCCTTATATATTTAGTGACTCACTGGATTAACAATCGCCAAGGAAATCGGGAATGGTAATCTTTCAGAAGTGATTATGGTTCATGTTGAATAATTCTGTAAAGCAGAAAGACAGACAGTCGGATGCAGCAAAAACTATATTACCTGTTCTTTATGCTGTATATTCTAATTTACAACATAAAAGTAAAAAATAACATTAATCCAAAGTTAAATCTGAATTTATTTCATGTCATAATTGACATAAATGTCAGACTCTAGTCTAATTGTTCAAATGCAAGTGGGATCTTGCGAGTTTCTGTGATGTCCCATTTCTTAAGAATTTTCTTTGGAGAAACATTTCCAATGCCATCATCACGATCGATCCGGAAAGAGGGTTCATATCGGGCAAAAAGAAAACCATTATAATTGTAGTTTTACCTGTTAAGCTTCGTCAACAAAGATTTACAAATTAACAAACTCATAATTTATTTGGAAAAATCCTGGACGAGGCAACCTCGCCTGCATCTGTAGTAGTTACGGTCCTGATAAGAATTAGTTTTCTGGAATGTTTTCTTCAAAATTTGAAAATTTCTTTAAAATAACAGTTTTAACTCATACTTGGTATGCAAATCTACCATAATGAGTCTCAGATCGCGTTTCGTCTTGGTTTAATAAATTTTATTATATAAAATCATTGGCAATGGTTGCAGTTTTCTGATTTTTTTTTTCAAACGCCTGTAGAATTTATTGAACTTATATATATAATATAACATATAACATATGTGTATGCAAGTCTCTCGTAAGTTACAGATCAAGTTTGAGATTCGTTCCGGTTCCGGTTCACAGATTTTAATGAATTTTTCCGGACCTAACACGGGTTAGACGTAAAAGTAATGGGTTCGAGTCCCGGTTCCCGGTTACAAACGTAAACTATCTCACAATCTAATGAATGGGTAATTCACTCATTTGGTGCGCATGCCTTGTTTTATCTATGACGTCATAGTCACTTTTGTTGGTGTGCAAGACAACGGCACATCGATACGCCACAGCTTCATTTAGAAGACAGCGGTTCATCGATACAACATAAAAAAGCGAACGTGTTTCTCAGAGAAGACAACTATAAATTGTTTTCCGCAGAGAAAACACGACCAAAGATGTCTTTTTCTCAGGTAATTATTTTATTAGACAATTTTCTTAGATTGATAACGGTATTCCGCAATATTTGGTATGCAAATCTACCATAATGAGTTACAGATCGTCTTGATTTAATAAATTTTATTATATGAAATCATTGGCAATGAAATTTCTTTAAAATTGCAGTTTTCCGATTTTTTTTATCAAACGTCTGTAGATATTGAACTTACATTTGTATGTGAGTCTCTCACAAGCTACAGATCAAGTTTGAGTTTCGTTCCGGTTCACAGATTTTAATGATTTTCTTTTGAAAAAAACACTTTTCCGGACCTAACACGTTTAGGAACAACAAAATAAGTTGGCAGAAACTTTTGCGCGTTTGACTGTGGATAATGAAAAAAGTAATGGGTTCGAGTCCCGGTTCCCGGTTACAAACGTAAACTATCTCACAATCTAATGAATGGGTAATTCACTCATTTGGTGCGCATGCCTTGTTTTATCTATGACGTCATAGTCACTTTTGTTGGTGTGCAAGACAACGGCACATCAATACGACACAGATTCATTTAGAAGACAGCAGTTCATCGATACAACACAAAAAAGCGAACGTGTTTTTCTGAGAAGACAACTATAAATTGTTTTCCGCAGAGAAATCACGACCAAAGATGTCTTTTTCTCAGGTAATTATTTTATCAGAAAATTTCCTTAGATTGATAACGGCATTCCGCAATACCAATTTCACAGTTGGTTCATTGAGGATTGTTTGACGTCGCAGAATTTATCCAGCTATTCGAAATAAATAATTATATGTATTCTTTTTAGTCCCGCAGATTGCGTGAGGTTTGTGCAGGTTTACTACCGAGCACATATGGCGATCCTAAAATTTGTAGTTCAGACACATTGAGTTCATCTTAGGATGAAAGTATGGACAAGAAAATTCGTTGAATTTGGATTACCCGCCAGTAGGTTTGCACTTGTGTTCAAAGGGCCGAACTCCCAAGAAAAATTAGCAAACCAACTCGGATAAATGATATACGAACCTCCTATTGATCAATGTTGATGATTTGCACCGGGTTTCGTAAAATAACGTCTCATTATTGTCGGAAAATTACTGCGGACAGGAAGTGTCTGGACCGACTGATAGATGGACGGAACGATGGAACTTTCAATTTAACAAACTCCCTTTTCTTCAAAAGATGGAAATAAAAGAAATGAACCATGGGTTAAAATTTACGAAAGGTGAAAAAAATAATAAAATAAGGATGACATGACATTGCAGAAAAAAATTAATGCGCTTCCATATGGCTTTGTCTTCATATTCTTATGTTTCAACTTATGATTAGAATTCCCTACCCCATATTTCGGGCCTAGATGACCGAGATGTGTAAAGCGCGCAGCCTATAACTGCCTAGGTTTGAATACCACTCGGGGAGACCCTAGTGGGAGAAAGTTTGTCATTTCGATTGACAAATGTTATATAAATTTTGATCTTCGGTTTCGCTCCTGGAGGCCAATCGTCTACTCATATTTGTCCTCAGTCTAGATTCTGAGTTCAGTCCCCTTTTTCTTGGATCAATCCACTCCAATTTGTGACGTTGGGTTAGCTCCTGGAACCAATCCCCTTCAATATTTTTTGGGGTTTAGCTATGCGGCAAATATCCTTCCCAATATTTTTCTTTGGTTAAGCTCTTGAAGGCCAATCGTCTACTCATCTTCGGTCTAGATTCTGAGTTCAGTCCCCTTTTCCTTGAATCATTCCACTCCAATTTGTGACATTTGGTTAAGCTCCTGGGACAAATCCTTAACGCAACTAGAATGGTTCGGTATATACATGTACTTGTAATGCATGTAAATAACTGTGTCATGTTTCTTTTGTTGTTTTGCTATTTGCTTGTTCTCTTATGGTGCTTATTGCTTTTTATGTCAGCATTATTCAGTCTCTTGTTTGTTTTTATGTAAGCATTTTATTAGCTGTGTATTACATATCTTCTATCCAAAATTAGTTAATGATCTTCGCATTAACACGCTTCTTGCTTGAATATTTTATTTGTATATGTATGATATTGTTTTATGTTTTTGTTGTATTGCTATGTATTTATATTCGACAAAAGGCTCATACAGAGCTTATGTTTAATGATCATTTGTGTCGAATCAAAATAAATGTTTTTCTTATCTTTCTTATTTTACCTATAATTTGTCTTTGGTTTAGCTCCTATGACTAATCCCATATCCAATATTTGTCTTTGGTTTGCTCCTGCGACCAATTCCCTACCCTACGTCAACATACTGTTAATACATGCATACATAGTGGATAGGTGCAAGTTGCAGCCATGGGTTGCACCGACTCTAAAGATTATTTATTTATTTATTTATTTATTATTTATTTATTTATTTATTTATTTATTTATTTATTTATTTATTTATTTATTGTAGAAAAAGACGTTAAACCAAACAAGAAAGATCTTTGTAGCCAGTTGCAGAATCGGATCAGAACTCTTGACAACAAAAAGCTAAGCTCAGAATCCTTTGCCAAGGAGCCAACTGGTAATACTGATGGAAATAGACAGGGCAAATAAAGCACAGTTCCTGCAACAGATCTTAATAAAGACAAAACTGGAGCATTTGCAACAGTTAACCCTTTTCCTATTCAAGATCCGGCCATTAAAAACCATTGCCAGACTGAAGGTCACCAAAATTCAACTGAAGCCAAAAATGCAGACTTTAACCAACCTAAGAACAATACAAGCGAAATCCAAATAAACAACGATGGTCAAAGTATTGGAAGGCCAGATTTAGAACTTACCAAAGAAGAACAAAAAATGCTAGCATCAGCAGGAAAGACAACAGAAACATATGAGAAGACAAAAAGACAAGAAGAAAAGGAAGCGAAAGATAGCAGCTCATTAGACGAGATGGTCTTGCCTGAGGAGATAAATGTACGAATATTGATGAATGACTTTATTTACCAATAGGGAGAAGATTATGTACCGACTGATTAAATATTTATAAGATGCTCTGTAACGAGTTAAACAACAGCCTTTTGAGATTGGTACATTTATATGTACTTATGCTTAAATTGTATATCACAAAATATATCAAAACACTTCATCTTAAATAATGTCAATGTTACACTTGAAAACAGCTATGGTGTATATCAATAGATCTGGAAAATATCAGCTATTTAGGTTACCTCATTGTTTAAAGTTGTGGTCCATCCACATTTTTCAAAACCTCTTTCTTAATTGTTTTTAATTTCAGAAGTTCATGAAAAGAAAATTCAGATATTGTATTAAAGAGGAGATATTCCGATTCTTTGATTGAAATTTAGAAATGACATAGTGTCAGGAGTTTGTACATTAAATTGACATTCTTAATGCGGAAAAACTTTGCATTTTTCTCCTGCTTAGCTAGCTACACCCTCCTCAAATCTATTAAAACACACCATTGAATGCTAGTGGTGTCTGTAAAAATGTAAAAATCGATATTTTTATCATGAATGTTATCATTGATCAATGATATCAATCATGATGGAGCGAAAGGTACTCCTATTAAATAAGAATCCGAGACGCTGGAAAGACGTTTTTTGATATTGTGCCATTGTCGGACTCTTATAATTGAATAAAAAATCTGCGTGGCAAATTCCGCCCGAAATGACGATGATATTATATTTAATAAAAGTAGAACGACGGATGGTTATATTAAAATACAAATGTGTTTTGAACAAAGTCGGTACATTGTCTTTATATTTATCTTTTCTAGGCTAAAACAAAAGCCAAAGCAGCAATTAAGAAAGGTTTGTTTGAAGATGATGAGGCCTCCTACCATATTACAATGGTAAATTCTTTTATTAATCTTTAGATATTCTATTGATTCATATGATTGGTTTCTTGGTTTTACCCGTGAGATGTAAATTTAAAATATTTTTGCCATTACTAAGCTGTATAGATGGCCAATCACTAGTATTTCTAGACTTACACCTATTTGTCGAAAGGTCAATTCAGCTTAAGCACGTGTGTCGTTACACCAATAACTGTAGTGATTTTAAACATACCCTGCGTGTAGACTGTAAGCTAAGCCTTGTATAACATAAGTGAATGAATGTGCAACTTAGTGAAATGAATAAATTACATATTATACCAGTTTTAATTTTACAGTACCAGGCGTCCGTTTCGAAATACAATATTTATGAAACCAAAATTGTTTTAAAGATATTGAAAAGATACCCAAAGGATCAATATATTTTATCAAATTTAGATAAGGAAATACTTTGCATGAGGAAGTATAACTTAGTTTCTGATATCCTCGGGGCACCAGGCACCACCAGAGATACAAATGGTAAAAAAAAAGAAAAAGAAAAAAAAGACAAAATCTTATGAGATGCATATCTCAATAGGATAATATCAGATCTGTTATTTATTTTGTAAGAGTTTCATGGAAATATGCCAGTGTTCTAATTATTCAGTTTATATTGTTTCAGGCTGGACACATGCCAGAAGTATCCATAAC
The DNA here is from genome assembly GCA_021292105.1 of Anadara kagoshimensis. NCBI lineage: Eukaryota > Metazoa > Mollusca > Bivalvia > Arcoida > Arcidae > Anadara > Anadara kagoshimensis. Next base: position 36,941,722 of record CM037861.1, on the reverse strand, counting down.
GGATGCTTTTTGTGGCACAGGGGATGTAAAGCATATTGCAAAAAAAAAGAAAACAAAAAGGAAATTTTGGCAAGGTTAAAGAAAGCCAGTATTTATAAGCTTTTTAACAGGCCAACAAAAGTCAAAAAGTTTAAAATAGAAGAAGAAAAACCAGAGGGTCATCAACAAAAGCAAAAGAAAGGAAAGGGCATCAGACAAGCTATACAGAGATTTGTTAGAAATCTGAGTAATCGATTTAGAGGTTGTTGTTTATTCTAAAACATTCTATCATTAAACTTATATATTGTATATTTATAGACAATCTGAAGCAAAATATTGATATTGTTTTTATGTTTGTGTGTAAATATATACACTGCCGTCTACTTAAAATGATTAAACATTTTTTAAGTTGATTATATCCACATGATCCATGCAGACTGAAAACTTCACTAAATGAAACTGTTGTAAAGATCATTCTGCTAAAGCCGAGTGTTTATAACCCCCCCCCCCGCTTAAAAAGTGTGTGTGTCTGTGTGTGTGTGTGTGTGTGTGGGGGGGGTAAATATAGTGATAGGGGTGACCGTTCGTGTGTCCGTCCGTCCTTCCGTTACACCTTAATTAGGGTACCTATCTCTTATCTGCAACTCCTTCTAAACCCTTCAATGGATTTTCATGAAACTTTCACACAATCTTTGTGATATAATGTAGATATGCACCTCCTATTTAAAAATTTGATCCGATGGATTTTTTATGTGGGGGGAGCGGGGGTATTTTTTGTGAGGTTGTGGCTTACAGTTTTTCTAGTTTTCACCTAAAATAGTGGTTTTTTAATCTTTATATTATCCCCCAAAATTAAAAGTTGTAAACAAGACCTTTGTTTTTCAAGAAAAGCAACTCGATTGCATACATTTAGATCATTAAGTGAAGGAATCGCTGTCAAATACTGCAAAAAATTCATGATATCAGTTCTATGACTGAAGTTAGAAATACTAATTTTAGCATAAACCTATGGCAAAATTAAACGTATTTAATAATTAATGGATGACAGTGTACATATATAAAATATATATTAAAATAAAATAAGTTTCTTAGCAATACTGTGTTTAAAATACTTAAACATTTAACATGATAAGGATTGTCAGTTTTTCTGAAATACCCGTAAGCATTTTTGTTAATAACTTGACATTTATACTTTTTGGTAGATTTACATCATGGTAGATGCAAATATAATTAGACAAAAACATTTAAAGATATATAAAGTTTTACAAGAAAAAATGTACATCAATAAGCAGATGTTTCCTACTTTACAGAGTTTTCTACTAAACTTACTATTGATTAATTTTAGATAAGCCATGACTGAGTATAAAATAGTGACGATTCTCTCACTTATATCGAGACGTTACGTCTACGGATGAGACCGGAGTGTCCGGAGCAAACCGCTGACCTTCGGCAAGTGAACTGACGAACTTTCTCACACTAAGATCAACCTCGAGAAGAATTTGAACGCAGACTGTGAGAGGCAATGTGATCAGTTAGTGCGTGATTTTTTACCACTCAACCAGCAAGGCTCCATCAAATCAACTGTCAAAAAAGGAATCCAGAGGAATCGTCCTAGTTTGATTAAAAGGGGTCAAGTTAAACGTTCCGGACATGATAATTTTTCAGATCGAGACTTCACCAGCTATAGACATTTTTTTAACTTTTGCAATGTGTTTAGTGCAGTGACGATTATTTAGCGTTTAAAGGTTATGGCATAGCGTAAACAGCATAAATGTGTTGTTTACACACATTTTCTGAAACTACTGGACAGACTCAAATGAAACTTGGTCAGAAGTATACATGGGCCAGTGAGTACAATTCAGATTTGTTGGTAACGTTGCCCTATCTACCAGGCCCGTACGTCAAGGTAGTTTTGGGTTATGGCTGTTAATATCTGTAGCGGTCTGGGTAGCTCAGTGGTAGAGCACTCGCCTATAGTGCGGGAGGTCCCGGGTTTGATCCCCGGTCCGACCCTGCATTTTTCTCTTTCCTGTTACATTTGGTGGGTAATTCGACCCTGGAAAGTGGCCGAGCAACAGGTTGGTCCCAGGATGGAACCTGGTGGTTTCATTACAAGGGAGTTGAATCGAAAAAAAGGAGGGGAGGAATGTTGCGGTCTGGGTAGCTCAGAGGTAGATCTCTCGCCTATAGTGCGGGAGGTCCTGGGTTCGATCCCTGTCCTGACCCTGCATTTTTCTCTTTCCTGTTACATATCTTTTTCGAATCTGATGTGATTACTTGGTTGTTATATAGTTTGTTGATTCGTGAAATTAGGCCTTAAAATTGAAGATGAGACTTGTGTTCTTTATTATGAGCCAGAGAATAAAGCTCAAAGTCGTCAGTGGGTAGGGCCTGGGCCCTGAGGCAAAAGAAGTTCAAGACGCATCCATCTACTGGCAAGGTGATGGCTACAGTATTTTGGGACGCAAAAAAGCGGTATCTATCATATTAGAATTTTTACTTACGAGAAGTGCAATAACTGCAGCGCACTATGCAGACTTTGCTAGATAAGCTGAGAACCGCCATCAGTAAAACCCCCAAGGTAAAATATCTAATGTCTTGCTGCAACATGACAACGCAAGTAGACAGTTGCAAAGTTGCAATGGATGCTGTAAAGCGAAACGGCCATGAATCAATACCACATCTGACTTCTTCCAGTTCCCAATGATATCAGTGGACCTCGATTTTGGTCTGAAGAACAGTGACGACAGTTGAGGATTAAGTCAATTGACAATATCGTCACTTTTTCATTTCTGGGCTGATTCAGAGGATCCGCGACTTTCATTTCAAATGGTTGAATGCTTGGAAAAGAACAGCTATTACCACTTTTCTAGTCTTTGAACTGACCTTACAAAGATTTGAATAACGACTTCCCACATACAAAGCGAACACGCTACTCTGGAATACTTAGAGAAAACTATGTAGATTTGATATGGAATATAGAAGGCTTAAATATGAAAAAGTAAGCACACCCACATTTTGTAACTGTGTTATCTGATTTGCAAATTATTTCTTTTGTTGGAACATGATTTATGACGCACACGAAAGGCTTCATTTGAACTTTATGACAAACGTGATGACTTCATTTTTTTCTATTGTCAACTTCCCTTTTCTATGCACCAATATACCTGCTTCTTCTGCTTATGGTGTATTTGTTTCCCAATTAATACGCCACAGTACAGATTGTTCCCACTACAGGGACTTGTACAACAAAGCAGTCTGTTGACTCAGGGATATTGCAAGCCTAGGCTTATCAAGGCTCACAAAACGTTTTATGCCCGTCATGAAAGTATTGTTGATAAGTTTGATGTCTGTGTGTCCAAGATTGCCTTGAATATATTTAACGTCTCATAGTTCCATGTTCCTTTCATTGGCACAATTTTGATTAGACACGTGGCGGGTGTAGCTAGCTGAACAGGAGGTGCTTACCCTTCTCACTTCACTCACTTTCCTCATTTTTAGAAAATTTCTCAAACATTGGTAAGGTTTTTATTCAAGGCGATTTTAATGCTTACACAAAAACGGTAGACGATTTTGTGGTCGACAATGGACAATATCCGTTTATGCATAGTAATGAATACATAACTGACTCAAAAATTCCTCGCAATAATATGGATATAAAAATCTTTAACATTTAAAGACTTTATTTTCACAAAGGAGTTGGTTCATGAAGGGGCATATTTGCTTTATTTCGGATTTGAACTAAATTCACAGTTAGGAGTATATTTGTAGTATAAATGTTTGCTACCTGTTGTACGTACATCATGTGTCCAGAAGACTTCATTATGGATGGTCTCGATGAATTGGTTTTAACTTTTCTAGCCAGTTTGAGCAAGTATAACCTTCCAGTTCACTTGCTCTCATCTCTCTTAGCAATGGGTAACCAGTTTGGACAAGCATAACTTTTCAGTACACTTGACCACATCTATCTTAGCAAGGTCTAGCCAGTTTGAACAAGCATAACCTTCCAGTTCAATTGGTCTCATCTCTCTTAGGAAGGTCTAGCCAGTTTGAACAAGCATAACCTTCCAGTTCACGTGTTCTCATCTCTCTTAGCAATGGGTAACCAGTTTGGACAAGCATAACCTTCCAGTTCACTTGATCTCATCTCACTTAGCCAGGGGTAACCAGTTTGAACAAGCATAACCTTCCAGTTCACTTGATCTCATCTCTCTTAGCAATGGGTAACCAGTTTGAACAAGCATAACCTTCCAGTTCTCTTGGTCTCATCTCTCTTAGCAATGGGTAACCAGTTTGGACAAGCATAACCTTCCAGTTCACTTGATCTCATCTCACTTAGCAAGGGGTAACCAGTTTGAACAAGCATAACCTTCCAGTTCACTTGATCTTATCTCTCTTAGCAATGGGTAACCAGTTTGAACAAGCATAACCTTCCAGTTCTCTTGGTCTCATCTCTCTTAGCAATGGGTAACCAGTTTGGACAAGCATAACCTTCCAGTTCACTTGATCTCATCTCACTTAGCAAGGGGTAACCAGTTTGGACAAGCATAACCTTCCAGTTCACTTGATCTCATCTCACTTAGCAAGGGGTAACCAGTTTGGACAAGCATAACCTACCAGTTCACTTGATCTCATCTCACTTAGCAAGGGGTAACCAGTTTGAACAAGCATAACCTTCCAGTTCACTTGATCTCATCTCTCTTAGCAATGGGTAACCAGTTTGGACAAGCATAACCTTCCAGTTCACTTGATCTCATCTCACTTAGCAAGGGGTAACCAGTTTGAACAAACATAACCTTCCAGTTCACTTGGTCTCATCTCTTTTAGCAATGGGTAACCAGTTTGGACAAGCATAACCTTCCAGTTCACTTGATCTCATCTCACTTAGCAAGGGGTAACCAGTTTGGACAGGCATAACCTTCCAGTTCACTTGATCTCATCTCACTTAGCAAGGGGTAACCAGTTTGGACAAGCATAACCTTCCAGTTCACTTGATCTTATCTCTCTTAGCAATGGGTAACCAGTTTGAACAAGCATAACCTTCCAGTTCTCTTGGTCTCATCTCTCTTAGCAATGGGTAACCAGTTTGGACAAGCATAACCTTCCAGTTCACTTGATCTCATCTCACTTAGCAAGGGGTAACCAGTTTGGACAAGCATAACCTTCCAGTTCACTTGATCTCATCTCACTTAGCAAGGGGTAACCAGTTTGGACAAGCATAACCTACCAGTTCACTTGATCTCATCTCACTTAGCAAGGGGGGTAACCAGTTTGAACAAGCATAACCTTCCAGTTCACTTGATCTCATCTCTCTTAGCAATGGGTAACCAGTTTGGACAAGCATAACCTTCCAGTTCACTTGATCTCATCTCACTTAGCAAGGGGTAACCAGTTTGAACAAACATAACCTTCCAGTTCACTTGGTCTCATCTCTTTTAGCAATGGGTAACCAGTTTGGACAAGCATAACCTTCCAGTTCACTTGATCTCATCTCACTTAGCAAGGGGTAACCAGTTTGGACAGGCATAACCTTCCAGTTCACTTGATCTCATCTCACTTAGCAAGGGGTAACCAGTTTGGACAAGCATAACCTTCCAGTTCACTTGATCTCATCGCACTTAGCAAGGGGTAACCAGTTTGGACAAGCATAACCTTCCAGTTCACGTGATCTCATCTCACTTAGCAAGGGGTAACCAGTTTGGACAAGCATAACCTTCCAGTTCACTTGATCTTATCTCACTTAGCAAGGGGTAACCAGTTTGGACTAACTTTCCAATACACCTAGCATGTCTCTTTTAAGGTACATTGTAGTTCCTGGCACTAGAGGCAAACAAATCCCCCAAAATAGATGCTTCTGAAAATATGCACTCGTATTCCTGAGTTTGTGCTTTCTTGAATGAAAACACACAAAGACATATGTTTGGGTTTTTTTTTCAGTATAGCGCTAAATTTTGCTATAAAGATTGTATACTTTGTGTTAAAATAGAAAAAAAAAAGAAATTTAAAACACTGAAAAAATATGAACTAGTACATTTACACACTTGGTAGCAGCCAATCCAATCAAGAACATGAACCAATACAAGTAAATGATAAAAAACAACGAAACTAGACAAGACAAGAGAAAAACAGATTAACAAATCCCTGACTTTGAACAGACACCAGAGTAGATGTCCCGTGGTGTGTCTATAGTACTATTGGAGAGGAGTGAAGTAATAAGAGTTTAACATGCCAGTTAAGATTCTTTCAGCCAATTCAGGGAAACCAGAGCACCCTGAGAAAACCACTGATTAACAAATCCCTGACTTTGAACAGACACCATAGTAAATGTACCTCTGTGTGGTTATAGTAATATTGCAGAGGAATGAAGTAACAGAGTTTAATGCCCAAGTCAAGGTTCTTTAACTTTTAGGGAAGTCAGAGCACCAAGAGAAAACCACCAACCTTCAGATGTCAAACTTTCTCACACTATATATCGAGTGTTGGCAGTGAGAGGGGCTGTGATCTGTAAACACACATTTTAGACCACTCAGCCGCTGAGAACCCTATACTTTTGAAGGGCCACAACTTGTGTTAAATCCAATATCTGATGATAGACTAATGTTTGGCAAAGAAACACTTACATTGACTAGATTGCAATTGTGGCCTTACATTTACAGATAATTTTTCCAAAGACTGATTGTGCAAAATCTTTTTAAAATTTCATTGAAAAATAACAAAACATTGAACAGATACATGAATAAATGTTTATTCTTCACATAAATAACAAGAGGCCCAAATGGTCCTGCTTCGCTCACCTGATTAATATAAGTAGAGTTGAAATGTTTTAAAAAAGCAAAAAAACTGAAGCCCAAATTATAATAATAATAATTAATCATTTCAGCATTTTACCTTTGAACACATGATCTTTATCTATATATGAAAATGATTGTTGTATCAATACCTACAATATTCTTATAAATGTGCCTTTACAAAAAATGTATAATCTTCAAAATAATTAACCATTTCAGTATTTTTTGCATCTCTGACCTTGACCTTTGAACTCATGACCTTCATCTATATATAAAAATTATTGTTACATCAATACCAAAATACTCTAAATATATATGCCTTTATAATTTTCAAGATAATTCATAAAATCCAAAAAAGAAAAAATAGGTCATGACCTTGACTTTTCACCCATAAAAATCCAAAAGAAAAAAATTAGGTCATGACCTTGACTTTTGACCCTATTTTGAAAATTATTTCAAGACTTCAGAAAAGCTACATACCACATCAGACTTTCTCCAATCATCAGTTTCAGAGAAGAAGATTCTAAAAAGATGGCCTAGTCTTAGTAGCCATGGCAATGTCACAAACAAATCTGAATTGAACCGGCCCACATATACTTTTGACCAAGTTTCATTGAAATCTGTCTGGTAGTTTCGGAGGAGAATTTGAAAATGGCACTTACATGCATGCACACACACAGGCTTCACTATGCCATAAGCTCACATGGCTAAAACAAATATATATTCCAAAAACGTCAATACAGTGTAAAAATATATTTATTATAATAACACACATGTAAAATTAAAATATGTACACACACCATTGTGTAAAAATATATGTATAATAACACATATGCAAAATAAATACACTTGTACACAAACCTCTAAACCATTATCTTAGTGTATAAAAATGTATAAACAACACTCCTGTAATACTGATTGTAAATAAATTAAATGTATGTGTGATGTGAACAAAATTTACATGTACAAATTGACATTTTATTCAACTTCCATTTCTCTTATTTGTATTCAGAAGACACCACTAGCAAAACTAATACTGTAGACAATACTGTAAAGGGGGAAATTTTTGCATGGGCAAAATTTTCAGTTATTTTGTGCTAAAGAAATTACTGCGAAAATTTACCCACTTGAAAATATCTACCATACAGGTTAACATATCATACTATATAGATAATACACCAACTTATATTGGTTACGCGAAAATAACACCCTCACAAAATGCGAGATTTCAGAAATTGCGAAATTTTCACCTCACGAAAATAATCCCCTTTACAGTATGACACACACAAGCAAAAATTAAATAATAATAAATTATCAATGATAAAAAATAATTAAAAAATCCAAATGTATGCCTGAATATTTTACATGATACAAGCAATAAACAGAAAACAATTCTACCAATGAATCAATGTAGATATTTACTCTAATCCATATAAATAAAAAATTAAAAGTGTACTTTATAGTGACATAATAATGCTCCTTCACCTAAAGCTTCATTAATGGCTAGCAATTCTTTCAAAATTATCACATCATGATGAGATAACACTTTGTAAAAGAGATTTTACCTGTAACTGCCAAACTGTCCCTCTCTCTCTTAGTATCATATGGTACAGGCTTGTCAAAAGTTTAACACTAAGCCGTAACAAATTGTGACGAATAGAGAGCTCATCTCTGTCCCTCATAACCAATATCTCGGCAGTTTTTGGGCATCTATCTTGGCATTTTTCTGTCACTTGCAATACACATTTTGAGCACTCATGAGCCAAGCTTAGATGCCTTTTCCTTTGCTCAGTGTTAAACTTTTGACAGGTCTGTACCACATGTATACATATGCATGTTAAAAATCCATTTTCAAATTTAACACATCTTTTGATTGGCTGCTCAATAAGTGTTTGTGCATAATAATTTTTTTTTAAATTTTGATCTTTAAACATTTAAGTAATTCAGGTGAGACACAACATTGTCTTTAACATTAATAAAGACATGATGATTGCAGAGTATGATATATTGAAGTTATTTCCTGAACTGATTTGCGTGGCCGGTGTGGGACGGTTTGCCATAAATACCAACATCTCAATGCTCTCTCTGGCAGGACTTCCACCATCTTGTACTCTTACTGCCAGCTAAAAATCAACAAAATACATATATATATATATAAATGCATAACACTTAACATTTTCAAAGTTTTGGACAAGTTTGTCCTTCATCAGGAATGAATGTTTTCTTGAGAAAATTTATGGTTTATTTTTTCAAAAAAACATTCATTTTTGATGAAGGACAAACTTGTCCGAAACGTTGAAAATGTTTAGTGTTAAGCATTTTTATTATTTATATTAAAAGACTTTAGTGTATATATAATTTAATTCTTATAAAATTTTACTTTAGATGTGTGACATCATTAGTTATTAAAAGATGAAATTTAAGAAGATTAAAAAATTTTAACTTAATTTTAATATGCATTTTATTTGTGATCCATGGTGCTTCCATTGCATAGATGCAACTTTGGTTTCCTGGTGCCAATAATAACAATCATTAAATCCCTTTTCATCAGGATATTTATCAGTGCCCTGAACTTGACAACTTTCTAACTTCCCTTTCAAATATATACATATATATAAAATGAAAGACGCTGTACACACTGAGCAATTTAAAGCCAATTATGCAAAGCAAGAAATCTGTGAGGTACTGCTCACTTAGTATACCCCCGCTTTTAACATATGTCAGAAAAGAAAGAAAATGTGAAGTAGATGTCCATCATACTTGAAATCAGTACTTTTGTAAAGGGACCACACACTGAAGTCACATACAAAATTTCAAGTGGCTGTGATTAGTAGTTGCTGAGAAAACTTAGGAAAATTTGCAACCATTGACCATAAATAATGGAAAATATCATAAGTCAGGAAACAGGAAGTAGACATCAGGAAAACTTGAAATCAGTACTTGCGCTGCAGTATGGGATCTCATACTGAACCCACATACAAAGTTTCAAAAGGCTGTGATTAGTACCGTAGTTGCTGAGAAAACTGTAACGAAAATGTTTGTTTTGGACAGATGGACAGTCAGAAGGACAGAGAGAGGTAAACCAGTATACTCCCCCTCTTCTTTGAAGCGGAAGGTATAATAATTTCTAATTTACTTGGAGTATGAGTATAAATATATAAACTAGCTGAATAAATTATAATTGTAATATCTGAAACTCCGAAATACATTTTACATTTTTTTGACTACATGTGTACTTGTAAATTTTATTTTTTTCAAATTTTGTTGAAAGATGAAAAATAGTTTACCTCAAATTGTAAAGCTGTGGTTTTTCTGATGTCTTTTATCAAACTGACTCTCCCATCAATTTCATTTATAGTAAAATATTCTGTAGCTCCAGCTACAATGGAGAACCTCAATGTATTGAAGGGTGCCTAAAATAGATAACATTATCTAACATTAAACTAGTTTTTCTATCTGATTTGATGAAATACAAGTTTTATTGAACACATGATTATGATACAGAATCTTGAATTACAAAACTCTGGTGATACAACATTGGTAGTTAAGTACACATGTACTTTTAGTCAGGTTACTCATTGTTACGTCTTTGGTGAATCTCCGCATGACATAATGATGTCAAATTACTACAGAACAAATGTCATCACATAGTTCTGTGTTTTTCTGTGGTAAAATATAATTTTTTCACATAAAGTGTTGTTATTATTATTTTAAATAACCTAGCTAGAAATGTTAGATACAAATATCATATACACAATGTTAAGTACCAACAACCCTTCGTATCAGGTCTCGTCCTTTTTCCAGTAGTCACATCACTACTTGTTGTGTAGTGATATCTACTACTAAAAAGGATTCAACCTGATTCGAAGGGTTGTACATACACACTCTATACATATATAATATAATTATCAATTGTACCTACTTTTGATACAGTTAGATGACAAACATATGCCAGAGCCAGTCAATACCATTTTATACAAGCTAAAGGTAAAAAGACCTTGATACCCAGGTATGATAAAAATATCAAATATCAACAAATTTGGTCAAGTAGTTTTGGAGGAGTAAAATGTTAACTGACAACAGACGATGTACCAATAAAAATAGTTATTATAATTAACAGTTATGTTACTTGTTCATATTCATAATCTAAGTATTACCATCTACATGAACTTCTTTTCTACTGTTAAGATGTAAATAGTTCTGTAATGGCCTATAAAACGTAATAGTACACGCTCCCCAAATAGTCCCCAGTGATATTTCTAATAGTACACACTCCACAAATAGTCCCCAGTGATATTTCTAATAGTACACGCTCCCCAAATAGTCCCCAGTGATATTTCTAATAGTACACACTCCACAAATAGTCCCCAGTGATATTTCTAATAGTACACACTCCACAAATAGTCCCCAGTGATATTTCTAATAGTACACACTCCACAAATAGTCCCCAGTGATATTTCTAATAGTACATGCTCCACAAATAGTCCCTACTGATATTTCTTATAGTACATGCTCCACAAATAGTCCCTACTGATATTTCTAATTCAATGTCTTCTGTTGAATCTGAAGTTTTAAAAACCATCATTCTCAAAAAAGAACACTAACATGATTGTAAATATAAGGATTGACGTTTGCTTTTTTATTGTTTATCTAGGTATTAATTGTTAAAACAGGCTGGGGCAAATCAACCACAAACTGCTTCACATAGGCAGCTATCATGGTGCCAAAGCAGGGTCGCGGCAATTAATGACATGCTAGCGTCAGTGACATCATTAAATGGCACAATTCAGGCCAAGTTTTCATTCTTTTTGTGTGTAATTCAAGCATGCCAGGCTTTTGTTGGAACATTGTGAACAAGGCTGGCGATCTGTCAATTGCTCAGTTTGTTAGACCAATGAAATTATTTACCACTGGGTCATCATCTGTGGCCCGTACTACATATACAGTACTTAATGGACTGTTGTATAGTATAGAACTAGTGATGGGTAGATTGGTAAACTTTGGAGCGTAAAGGTTCCGCTGGACAGTAATGGCTACTGTTGCCGTCTGCTGTGATTTTAATGAGGGTGTTCCCATATCTGATACTACTACTGCCATCTGAAATATTAAATCATATAAAATGTATTTTTTTTTCAAGTTTGCCATCAGTCATTTACTAAATTCAATGGGTAAATAACAACATATTCACTTTGTTTTAAGGTAGTATCTAACAGAAAATACTTGATCCCTAGAATTACCGGATCAGCATGCAATTACTCAATTGTTTCTCAATGTTTTTATGTTATTATCATAATTGATGTCACGTTCAATATACATAAAGGATGTTACTTTGAAAGCTCTAATGTTATTGAAAAAAATGGTGTTTGAAAGAGAAAAAGACATCTCTTTGGAGTTTGCCAGCATACCACAAGATCAATACATGTATTTCTTAACATTTGTGCAGTGTTTTGGAAAAGATTTACGTCCAAATTTCCAAGAGTATCATCGTTTTATGGGAAAATGTGAACTGTAGCAATTCCATCTCAAATGAAAATAATTGTTCTGCAGAAACGTAATGGGGCATCACCTGGTGCACTGGCGAATCCCATTACTCCCCGTCATGTGACACCTGTCAGATACTACCTTAAATCAAATATTTATGAAGTGCACATCAGTTACACTTATCACACCATCTCTATTTGAAACAGCATTAACTAGAACTGTCTCTTGAGAGCCAAATATCCCCACCCCGACCGGAGACCTAGACATTTTCGATACAACCTTTTGACCATGAAGATTATTCATTAGAAGTTTTATGGCAGTCATCCAAAGCAGCTATGAGATATGGCCTGGACATGATTTTGAAACATACTGTTCCTGTGACCTTGACCTTTATGATATGACCTTGATTCAAGGTCATGACTTACCTTTTGACCATGAAGATTATTCATGATAAGTTTATGGCAGTCATCCAATACAGCTATGAGATATGGCCTGGACACGATTTTCCACAGACAGACATAGTGATTACTACATATCCCCCCCAAACTAGTTTGCGGAGGGTATAATGATATGCCAATAAATACCATTTCTATATCATACAAGCTGGAGCTCCAAAAAACCTTAATAGTCAGTCATCTTGGGATATACACACAAACAAATGATTTGGTTCATGAGAAGTTGTTTTATGGGTTTTACTATATATTTAAGTTAATATGACCTTGAATATAGGTCAAGGTCGAATGACTTTGCATTCAGTAGGGTTATATACATGCAGAGCGTCAGTGATTTCGTTTGCCTAAAAATACTCCCAAATAAAGGTAGTTTCCCCTGGAAAAAATGACTAAAGTTTCCCAATTTGACAACTAAAATTCCCAATACAACAATGATAAACTAGCAAATTAAACCTACTTGCCTTTACTCACAAAATGTTAGATATTGTAACAATTTCTTTGTATTGATGACCCTAAGCTTTTGCAAGCATGTCATAATTCGAATTCCTGTATTGCAGAACTTTCTCAAATAAAAAGGCAGAGCGTACATGTAGTTTTCAAAAAACGTACCAAAATCGCTGGTCTTTAGGTTTATAGCCAAGAACTGGTTTTACAGTTTATGAGGTCATTGTAGATTTTTATAAAGATTTACAAGGTCAACCGTGCACTAATGCTGTATATCAATTTCAAGCATTTGCCCTTTGGGTTCAAGGTCAAAATTTGTTTTGCTGTCAATGATCTCATTAATTTTTAATGAAGTTCAAGGTCAACTAACTTCTCAAATTTGGTAGCCCTTCAAGTTTCAAGACTGTATTATCACATGGCTGTGCTAAGAATGGAGAGGTCACATGCGGGAAATATCTCATTTGTTACATGTCATGTGATTGGAAAACATCCAATGAAATGTTTTTAACATACATGCAAATGATGTATACCTATGTACCTATGGAACTTGAAGATAACTTTGAAACTAATAACTAAAATTTTTAACAGCAAATGTAAAATCAGTTTTATTGTATGGCTCTGAAACTTAGAGAACATCAAAACTGATGCTATGGAGACTTTAGAGTTTTGTCAACTACTGTCTGAGAAGAATCCTGAATATCAGGTTATGGCAATTTACAAATCAAGACCCTATTGGGAAACAAATACAGAAGCAGAAATGGGGATGGATAGGTTACACGATCAGGAACACTGCCATCAAGACAAGCCCTTAAATGGAACCTGTGGGGAAAAAGGAAAAAAGGACTTCCTAAAACACCTGGAGAAGGGGCACAGCATTGGAAATGAAATGGAATTAAGGGAGCGGATGCTGATAAACTTGTGCAAAATAGAGACAGATTGAGGAATTTCATCAATGGCCTAAGCTACTCTGGGAGTTAAGGCCAAAGTAAGTAAGTATGTACCTTATATTCTGTCCTTGTTCCTGGTGTTAGTGTCTTTTTGACATATATATCACCGTTAGAATCCACATCAAAGTATGATATACCAACTGTATCATCAATACTAGTACCTGTAAACTTCACCATGTTGTTTGGAGCCTGAAAAAGATCAAAAATAACTCTCTCAGCTTCATCAACAAAGATACAAAGATCAAAAATAACTCTCTCAGCTTCATCAACAAAGATACAAAGATCAAAAATAACTCTCTCAGCTTCATCAACAAAGATACCATTATCACAATCTTCATGTGATAAAAATTAAATACTGTAAACATATTTAATTTCACACGTATTTATTTTGCAGTAAAGAAACTTTAGACATATCGGAATACAGTCAAACCTGTCTATAAAGGCCACCAAAGGGAAGCAGTAAAAGTGGCCTTTCTGGGCAGATGGCCTTTATATACAGGTTCAAATAATATAAACAAAGAACCATTGGGATACAATTCTACTGGCCTTTATAAGCAGGTGGCCCTTATATAGAGGTGGCCTTTAAGGAAGGTTGGGCTGTAGTTAAACTTTCCTGTTATTGAAATATGCACTGTAACACAATATGCATAATATAATTTTCGTGACCATGAAATAAGGGAAAAATAATACATCACTAAAATAAAAGCATTTACAATAATCTAAAACATTACTAGTATATTAAAATTCCGGAAAAAACTTAAAACTTGCATCATCCTTACCAAATTTGGTTCTATTAAGCCAAGTGGTTTAAGTGGAGAAGATATTCAAAGAATCTGTTAAAAACATCTTATTTGAATAAACTGAAAATCTTGTAAGCAGAAAATTTATAAAAAAAACATGTAACATAACATATGTTAAATGGCTATTATTATATATTTACTTTCAAATTAAACTACATCAACCAAGGACCTTCTTTACCAAATTTTGTTCAATTTGGTCCAACAGATTAATTTTGTATCTATCAGATGGACACACACTTTGGTATGCCAAAAGCATATCTGGCCAGTTGAGCTAAACTTGACCGTCTTTTGAAAGTCTGGCTAGGCGTACATACCGTTTGGTCTTTGTCGAGGACTTTGATAGTCACACCTACGGGATCACCAGCTGGTTCTGACTCCAGTATAGTCACACTGTAGTTTAACTGTCTGAACTCTGGGGGATAAAGGTTACGGACAACTCCAACTTTAATGATGACTTCATCTGATAATGGAGGATTTCCTCTGTCTGATACTCGAACTAACACCTAAAATAATATGAAAATTTTAACTTCCAATTTAATTTTAAGTCTGCAATAAAATGTAATAAATAAACTCTGTCATACTCTATAACATGTGTTGCTGTTGAATGTTGATTAACGGGGCGGGGCGTTAGCAACTTTTCAGCTATTCGTGACGAGAAATGCATCATTAATCTCTGGATTTATCTATGAACAAGTTTGTGTATGTATGTAAAGTGTGAATGTGTTTTATGCTGATAGCTCACCGAGTCAGTGAGCCACAGACAAGTGTTCCACTCCTCCAGTTGCATTATCCTGACACCGGGTGAACCAGAAGAGGTCAACAGCAAGGAAAAGTTCTGAGTGAAGGTCAACGGCGAGGAAAAGTTCTGAGTGAAGGCACACGGCAAGGAAAAGCTCTGAGTGAAGGTCAATGGCAAGGAAAATTTCTGAGTAAAGGTCAATGACAAGGAAAAGTTCTGAGTGAAGGTCAACGGCAAGGAAAAGTTCTGAGCAGGACTCAAACTAACAGTGGTAACAGATCCAGAATTTGTAGACTGACGTCTTATCCATTAGGCCACTGCTGTCTCCCTATAACATGTGTGCAGAACAAGTACTTCCACTTGATATCACAGTGTATAACCACAATGAACTTCTTATGTAGTCCAAAATTTAATATTTCTTGACACAATGAAAAAAAGGATATTGATTTGGTTAGTGTAATAAACTAACTTCGATGTGAACAAAACGGATTACATGGATGAAAGTAGTTTACTTTGGTTTATTAATATCACTACAAACATTCAGGTAAAATCCTCCCTCTTTATTACAAATCACCGGCAACACAAATAATTTTTTACAATTTCTCCATAACCAATATTGACCATAAATATTTTTACAATACTCAATTTTATATAATTTTAGGTGCAATGTACAGTGATTTTGTTACAGTTTTTAAAAACTACCTTCTGCCTTTTAAATTGGGACAATTGAAGTGTTGAAATACAGCAAACTGCATAAAGACATGCTTGTAATAGCTTAAGATCCTTATTGCAAAGATGTTATATTGTTACAATATCTAAGTTTTGTGAAATAGAAAGTACATCTGACGAGGGATTAACTTGGAAGTCATTTATACTGATGTACCTGAAACTGATCCACACCTGATGTAGCTAAGCTGGTCTTAACACACCTGATGTGGGATTAACTTGGAAATCATTTATACTCACGTACCTGAAACTGATCCACACCTGATGTTGCTAAGCTTGTCTTAATAGAAAGTACACTTGATGAGTAATTAATTTGAAAGTCATTTATACTCAAATACCTGAAACTGATCCACACCTGATGTGGCTAAGCTTGTTTGCACAGAATGTACACCTGACGAGGAATTAACTTGGAAGTCATTTATACTCACGTACCTGAAACTAATCCACACCTGATGTTGCTAAGCTTGTCTTAATAGAAAGTACACTTGATGAGGGATTAGTTTGAAAGTCATTTATACTCACGTATTTGAAACTGATCCATACCTGATGTGGCTAAGCTCGTTTTCACAGAAAGTACACCTGACGAGGGATTAACTTGGAAGTCATTTATACTCACATACCTGAAACTGATCCACACCTGATGTTGCTAAGCTTGTCTTAATAGAAAGTACACCTGATGAGGGATTAATTTGAAAGTCATTTATACTCACGTACCTGAAACTGATCCACACCTGATGTGGCTAAGCTCGTTTTCACAGAATGTACACCTGACGAGGGATTAACTTGGAAGTCATTTATACTCACGTACCTGAAACTGATCCACACCTGATGTTGCTAAGCTTGCCTTAATAGAAAGTACACCTGATGAGGGATTAATTTGAAAGTCATTTATACTCACGTACCTGAAACTGATCCACACCTGATGTTGCTAAGCTTGTTTTCACAGAAAGTACACCTGACGAGGGATTAACTTGGAAATATTGTGAAGCTGTATCAAAACCTTCCAGATGAAATGTTAAATCTCCAAACTGAGGTACCTATTATATAAAAAACATCTCAATCATAATAAATCACAAAATGTTTTATTTAAGAAATAATCTACATTTACCAGAGGTATATTGTAGAATAATATACAGAGTATATCGCTTGGTTGCTTTGCCACCTTGTAATGTATTTGCCACATGATAACCCCAATTTCTTAAAATTCAATGATTTTATGAATGAAAATTATGTCACAACTTTTGTTGGCAACACAAAGCATGACATCACTAGCAGAATAGGGGAGTATGTCATTAAAATGGAATAGCCATAAGTATACCGTTTGTTATACCACGGATGGCTTTCTTCATATCTCATATGAAGAAACAAAGGTCATTTAGAATGTTTTTAATTTGCTAGTTGTTTCATGAAGCACCAGTGCAGAAATGCCATTTTACACCCCATGCAAGATTTTTTTACTTACATTCAAGTGGTCACTTTTGGATCACGGAAGAAACTTTAGTATCCAGGGCTTTTGGCTAGCATACTGACAAACTTTCTCACACTATTATCTGCCTCATTCAGAATTGAAAGTAAGCAGTGAGAAGTGCTATGATGAAAAATTATGCTAATGTTAAGGTAAATAGAGCAATGTCTATTTCAAACTCTACAGTTAACATTTTATTGCAAATAACATTAATGGTTTTTGATGTTTATGTGGGTTTTAAATTATGTGAATATTTTGAACTTTATGCACATTCTGAGTTCAGTGCTTTTCTGAATTATTTAATGCAAATTTTGAATAATTTATATATTTTATTATTATAATTTTGTACTTTGCATTTTCTTTTTTTATTTTCATTGATCAATATGAAATTTGACTCGAATTACATGGAGGTTCAGGTAGTGGGTTTGAATCCCAACCTGGGCTGAAATATAACATGGTTTGAAGGAGTTTACCCAGTGCCTTCCCAGAATTTTGTTTTATGTCACAATGCTGGTACAGTAGCCATGCCCCTTGTAATACACAAAACACACCCCCAGAATCAGTGTAAGTTATCGGAAATATACCACGATTGAGAACAATAGTATAGGGTCCTAACCAGGGCCCCACAAATCGCCGAAATCGGCTAAAAATCACCTAATTGGCAAATAAAACGCCGAATTGAAATCCGGTCATTCGGTTTTTTCCCCCTGATAAACCAACTACATTTTTTTTTCTTGTCAATTAAGATTAGTTCACGATCGAGTAACCACACAAGACTTCAAGATGAAGCCACATGTGCCACAGGTGTATAATTGGTGTGATAAGTAATCATTGACTGTGTATAACTCCTAACCTTTGGACACCAGATTTAATTCTAAGAGTTTGTACATTGAGGCTAACATTAACTAGACCTAAACAGATATTGCAGCTATGTAATCATCAAAAACAAACAAACTGATCCATGTCTGAATCAAAATAGAGAAGCAAAGTAAAAACTTTAAAACTGACAAGTGAGGTTAAACACGTGAACTTCCACCACTGAGGGAAGTGAGGCCGGGTGTTCTGGAAGTGTAAGCACCTCCTGTTTAACTAGCATTATCTGTAATAAAAATTTAGTGAAAGGAACATGGAACTATGGGATCAACAATACTGTGATGACGGCCATAAAACTTTTTAAGGGCCCTGATAAGTCTAGGCTTGCAATAACCCTGGGTCAACAATTTATTTGTTAGCAGCTTGGTTGGTTATATACTGTATAATGCTTATATTTCACTATGGTTTTATTTTTGCTATATTCGGGGTCAAGTGTATTGCCATGAAAATTAAACCACCATGAATAGACACTGGTATTACCAGCCCATTAATCTTGCTAGAGTCGTTTTCCTTGAATCAGATTAGATGCGAAAATATGACACCGCGAATATACTAGTCATCGTTAAACCGCGAAAATTTGACACCATGAAAATAAAGCAATATACAGTAAAGATCCCATAGTTGGAACAAGCTCTACCATAGAGTACTTACACCAGTATCTGGATCGGTAGCCGTTAGTTGTGATACCACTGTACCTTCTGGTTTGTCTTCATTTATATTAGTACTATAGGTTGAAGCAGTAAGTACTGGAGCTCTGTTATGTAGTACTGTTACTTTTACTGTTGCTGTACCGGTACTGACTTTAGGAGGGTCACCAAGATCACTAGCAGTTATATATAACTGAAAATAAATGCTTATACAGTTTTATACTCTTACTGATGCATAATTCTGTGGACTAAATTTTGAGTTGAGTTGAGTAATGGTGTTTAACGTCCCAGTCAAGAATATTTCACTTATATTGAGACATCGCCAGCTATTGTCGAAAGTGCAGAAATTTTGCCTGTGCGTTGCGCTTATGTCATTATACAGCAGGGTTCTTTAGCGTGCCAAGCCCACCGTGACACGGGACCTCTTTTAAGTTCCCATCCTAAAGAACCATGACTTTCATTTCGTAATGCCGAGAGCTTGGCGAAAGAACAGTCACTACCCACTTTTAAGTCTTGGGTCAGACACGGCCAGGTTTCGAACCCACGACCTCCCACTTAAGGAGCGAGCAATCTATCAACTGAGCTACCGCAGTGGTTTGGACTAAATTTTGAGGAACAAATTAAAAATTAATAAAAAGTCATGGAAAGTCTGTAAAAACAAAGTAGGAAAAATATCTGAGAAAGAGGTTTCTTCAATGAACTTTCAAGTTTCATCAAAATCATCTGGAAACAAGAGGCCAA
Source organism: Anadara kagoshimensis (assembly GCA_021292105.1). Taxonomy (NCBI): domain Eukaryota; kingdom Metazoa; phylum Mollusca; class Bivalvia; order Arcoida; family Arcidae; genus Anadara; species Anadara kagoshimensis. Next base: position 36,921,640 of record CM037861.1, on the reverse strand, counting down.
TCAGATTGCAGCATGATAAATGATCATTGAATAGTGAATATTGTCACACATAATTTAACCATGATTTTTCCACAAGTAAGATACAGACAGAGTTTTGTTAATTCAGATAAATATTGCAGGGGTTATCATCTGGAAATAATTATCCAATCAAACTGCTAGGATGTAAAGATTTCATCCCACACCGAACTTTAACTGAAGTATTTCCATGGTAAAAACTGATAAAATGACAATTACAATTACAATTACAGAAGTTATCACATGGAAACCATTAACTAATCAGGTTGCAGTATAGTGATTAGTTACACAGTCAAACCTGACTATAAACGCCACCAAAGGGAACCAGTAAAACTGGTATTTATGGGCAGGTGGCCCTTATATACAGGTTAAAATAATGAATAAAGAACAATTGGAATACAATGCTACTGGCCTTTATAAGCAAGTGGCCCTAAATTTTGAGGTGACCTTTAAGGCAGGTTTGTCTGTATGCTGTTATGTCACAAGATAATTTAACTTAAGTATTTCAACTAAAAAAAACCCATACAATCATAGTCCACAAGGTTATCCGTGAGGATTGCACCAGTTCAAGTCTATGTAAATTTACCAATACATGTACTGTAGAATGAGAATTGTTAGCAATCTATTAATATTACTGTAGATTACTTTTTTATCACGAGATTATTTAACGCGTAATTTCGCGAGGACTCTTCATCGCGAATTCAAATATCACGCGAATATTTCAAGAATAGCGAAAATTGTTAACTCAAATTTAAAACACGATGGCAATCGACTATGACCATCATAAAGTATGCCATATTAGATGCAATAAAGTAAATCGTAAACTTTGCCATAACTTGCAAGGTTCCATTGAAATTTCCAGTTTAACAGGGTTAATTAACATTTCCTTACAACCGTTTACAAAAAAGTCTTGACAAAACTTCACCGTAACTTACAAGGTTCTTTTTAATTTTCCCTTTAAACACTGACTGACGAGGCTAAATTTAAAAAATCCTTTCAAAGTTTACAATGACCATGGAACATTAAGAAACGATCAACAAAACAAGAAGCCTAAAGAAAGGCAGATAACTATATAGCCGCCACTAAGTGGACGCAAAATTAAATATTCACCTGGATTGTGGACGCGAATACACGTATTCACGAAATGAAGCTCAGATGTATGTGAAATTTGATACTCGCGATATTAAAGTAATCTACAGTATATCAACCATGAAAATAAGTACACTGCTAAGTTTTCTACATGTTAAAATGTACAAATGTAAACCGCTAAATTAAGTACACATGAACATGTTTCTGAATGTTAAACTGCAAAAGTTTCTACTGCCAATATTTCTTGTTATACATTATTATAAATATCCCCTGCCTTTAGATGAAGGAAGACGATATTAAATTTGAGTTTTCGTTCGTCTTCCTTTCATCCTTGCGTCCATCAGAAATTCTTGTTTACACTAAAATTTTTACATCCTAAAATTAGATGTACTTTTACAGTATATACAAACCATATACATATCAGTTGTCATGGCATGCTGTAATGATCTCTTCAGACTGATCTCACCACTCTCATTGATTTGGAAATATTTGACCGCAGCACTGGTACCCACTAATTTAAATATTACTGCTTTATTATTGCCCCCAACATCTAAGTCCTGCACGCTAGCAGTCAGGTCAACATTTAAGTTATCATCTAGAGAATGTGTGTCTAACAACGTCACAGAGAATGATGTCTGTATCCATTCAGGAGCATGGAAATTCCGCACAATTTTAATATAAACAAATGTATTAGCAGTCTTGGGTGGAGTCCCTCCATCTGAAGCTATCACCAACAGCTGAAAATAAACAATAAATAAAAGTAAAGTAAAAATTTTTAACATACAGGTGTATTTTTGAATCATTTTTAAAAAAAATAAATATTTAAATTCACTCAATCCCAATTATAAAAAAAAAATCTTGTTTGGATAATTTTCAATAATGGAAAATTTAGTATTTTTTTAAAATACAAATTTATAATCACTGGCTTAGCATACTGATACACCATATCTAGAAATAAATTTAAAAAAAATTAATATTATTGACTGTCATGCACAAAAAAATCTAGTTTAAACCAATGAATTTTCTTAAGTCTGTAGAAATCTTTCAGAACTTTAAAATACTTTAAGGTTTTGTCGTGTCAATTTTCATTTCATTGCCATGTTGGCCAATGATGGTACAACTAAAAATAAATCTCACTTGTCATGTTTCTTTCATTCTCAGTTTTGACTACAAACATGGCACAGGTGTAGTTAGCAAGACAGGAGGTACTTACCTTTCCGGAGCACCTGGCCTTGCTTTCCTAGTGTTTTACTTAATTTGTCATTTTTCAAAGATTTTACTTTGCTTTTGGGATTGTAATTTGAATGGGGACCGGTATGTTTGTATTTGGATTTTGGGATTGTGATTTGAATGCGGACAGGTATATTTGTGTTTGATTTTCAGTTTCAAACTAGAACTGTCTCTTGAGAGCCAAATACCATCCACCCCCCAACACTGACCTCCTGACCTTGACCTATGACTTATGCACATAAATTTGGTATGCAACACATTGACTCATGTTTGTTTACATTTGTGCCAAGTTTGATTAAAATCCATCCATAGATATGGAAGGTATGGAGCTGACACAATATTGGGGGTATAAAAACATATCAGAAGAAGACAAACTGTGAACTGTGATGTTTTGTCAGTTGAGAGTCTCCCGATAGTTTTGATCTGTCCGGAGTTCCTGTCGATGTTGAAGAACTGATCTCCATTGTTGTTCCCAATCAAAGAGTAGCTGATGGAAGCACTGTTGTTCTGTAAAACAATTGCAACAAATATATTGTATAATGCTTATATTTGCTGTGGTTTTATTTTTTATATTGTCGCAGTCCACTGTATTCCCGCAAAAATAAAACCCCCCTGAACATACATGGGTATTACCAGGCCCTGTTTTCACAATCATTCCTTAGCTAAGATTTTCCTTAACTTAAATTCCGCAGATTTTGGTAATCTCTTTTTGGAACTACCGATAATATTTTTTGTCAAAACTAATGCAGATGTTTTAATCTAGAAATGATGTTAAAGATGATACCTTAAATTCCTCAATATCTTGAAAATTAACAAAATTATAAAGATTTGCAATTTTCCCAGAGTTATTTTCCTTTAATCAGATAAGACCGCAGAAAATATGACACCATCAGTATACTAGTCATAGTCAAACCATGAAAATTTGACACTGTGAAAATAAAGCAATATACAGTACAAAAATGAATATTCAAACAACAGAGAAATAAAAAAAATTATAATAATAACAAGAAAGGCTTTGAAAGGGGAGAGGTGAATATGCAAAATTGTGGTCATTTTGGCAGCGTAGCTGGAGTATCTAGGTACACCCATGAACTGACCTTTTTTGTAATATTTGGGTGTTCAATAAACCTAAACAGGTAAATGACCAGAGTGGTTGGTTTAGAGTTAAACTCAAATAATGAGTTAAAGTGGTTAAATACAAATGTTTTTAACATTTGTGACAAGATTAAGTTTATTAACCTCTAAGGATTCATCTAAAACATGTTTATAATTCAAGTGTGTTCTATGGTCTATGGTCTGTCTTGTACTAGTGCACACTCAGGGTGACTATCAGCTGCTAGCTTAAAGTCAGTATGCTACAGACAAGCATGCAACTCTCCCAATCACATCACATCAAGTGCCAGACAAGGAAAGAAAGAGTGGAGTGGAGTCATCATGTTTTCTGCCCCTGTAAAAATTCTTTCCCTAATACCAAGATGGTCAATTCTCGAATGGTGGAGGAAACTGGAGTGTCAAATGAAAACAATGGCCTTCAGAAGGGAACTGATAAAGTTTCTCATACTAGGATCTGCCTTAGTGGGATTTGTTTTTTGTTGTTAGAGGCATTGTGATACAAAATCAGCACTTTTAAGCACTTGGCCACCAATGGCACTTTGGGGAGGGAGAGATTAAAAAGTTGTACATATAAAAACAAACAAATACCTGTGATGTAGCTTGTACCCAGACAACAGAGTATCCTACATCAACATTATCATTCAGTTGTACATAATATGTCTTTGTGAAGAAGATTCCAGAATGTGTTCCTCTGATGACATTAACAGTGACGGTGGCCTCTTCATCTCCATAGAGGACAGGACTACCACTATCCCTTATCCTGATCCGTACCTAAAATAACATATACAGCTGAGTGAAACTGTTTTTGATAAAGTTTTTATTTGCTCTGCAGACTTGATTAGTAGATCAAGTGGTGCCTAGGATAAGTGCCTGGAGGCTCACCAAGTTCATAAAAATAAGACCATGTTAAAAGTTATGATTTTAAAACTATAGAAGGAAAAGTCTTCACCTTAAGTTATTTATAATGTATTATTATTGATGTTTTTAATTCTTGTTCATCATTGATTAAACTAATCAAGCTTTAAACAACTGGGTCCTGGAAAACAGAACAAGCCATGGGTATATCATTCATTTTACCATGGTTGACTTTCTTCATGTTTCATATGAACATGATAAAAGAAAATGCAGATCATGTTAAATTTTTGTTTTTTTGATAAACTGTACAGGCCACATCATACTCACTGTGAAGACATTGATAGATGGATTATCTGCTGGTGATCGTTTCAGTTGAAGTCTGTTACCCTGCATTGTAAAGTAGTCCAGAGCTATGTCATCACCAGTTATACTATATATAATCCAGTTATGTGGTGCCTACAAAATAACAATGGTTGACAATATAACAAGAAAATTCAGTGAATTAGGATCCCACGCCAGCAGGTTCTTTTTATGTTATTTGCACTTATGTTCAAATGGCAATAACTCCCAGGAAAATGAGCAAACCAACTCTGGTTAGCAATATGCACATCTCTATCCATGTTGATACTTTGCATCAAGTTTCGTAAAATAGTGCTTCATAATTTTTGAGAATTTGCGCAAAAAAGAATTTAGAACGGACAGATGAATGGAAAGAAGGATGGATAGATGGAAACTCGGAATTTGATATCAACCTCTTTCTTCGAAAGGCAGGGGATAAAAATCATGATCAATAATGCTTGAATAACAAAGTAGACTAGAACCTGTCTTCAAGGACCACTTCGTACAGGGACCAAGGGCTACTTACATGTAAAGGCACAAATGTGGGCAGAGCTTCCATGTTTGTCAAAATGTGGGCAGTGCTTCATGTTTTAAATAATGAGGGTGGAGCTTCATGTTTGTTAAAATGTAGCTGGAGCTTTATGTTTGTAAAAATAGGGAGTTTTCTTCCAACTAAATCATCAGAATGATATAATTCTTTTCTGAATAGAACTCAAACCATGGTCTTCAGATTTGCAAACAATATCTCTAATCTCAATTGACTCTAACAGTCATAATGGAAGCCAAACAAAAGACCAGCTTGATAGCATGTACTTAGAAATTATAGCCAGGATTCTGTCTATATTACTGTATAACAAGAAATATTCACATTTTAACATTCAGACACACGTTCAAGTGTACTCACGGGTACTTTTGTGGGGCTGACGAGCTGGTAGGTAAACCCATTTGTAATTTTTTAACATGTAAAAATTAAGCAGTTTCCTTATTTGTTTGCGTTTGAGACTTGACTGTGAAAATCATTAATATTAATAGATTGCAAATATTTCTCATTATACAGTACACAAACCTGTCTATAAAGGCCACCCAAGGGAACCAGTAAGAGTGGCCTTTATATACAAGTTCAAATAATATAAATAAAGAACAACTGGGATACAATTCTACTTGCCTCTATAAGTGACCTTTATGGTAGTTTGGACTATATATTTGCCGCGAGTACAACATGATGGAGTCCTTATGAACTATTGTATCCAAAACCCAGGGTAAATCAAAACAAAATCTTCATTCCAGAAGATGTTTGGTTTATACAGCATGTACAGGGTGTATTTTAAATAAACATTTTACCTGGACATCTTTGTCTATAGCATCAACAGTAAACACAGTGGTCAGTAAGAGCTGGCTCTCTTGTATAGATGTATTAAAGTTGTATGGACCTTGTCCAGTCCACGTTGGCTTGTGTAAGTTACGACGGACACTCAATGTAGCTGTACTTGTAGCTGTAAGTCCGCCTCCATCTGTAGCAACTATATGTAACTAAAATGTAACAGTAAGAATAAGAAACAAGAGTATAAACTTTTTTTTTATTGTCCCAGATCTTCACTATGAGAAGGCAAGTGCCAGGGTTGAGGCCCATTGGCTTGCCTGCTGGGTAACAAAAGACAGATTTTACTTGTACATGAAAATACCAAAACAAAACACTTTAATCAGTTGTGCATTTGATGTAGGGAAGACAGTTTCCTTAAAAAACAAATTATGTCAGGTGAATTATCTCCCTTAGACCATAAAGGGTATACTAGTGTATAACTAGTATCAAACATAGTATCCTTGTATGATTATTATTATTATTATTATTATTATTATTATTACTAATGTTAATTAATTAATTTATTTTGATTATTTTTGGTTTTGTTAAACTGAGAAAAAATATAATAAAAGAAAATAATAAAAAATATAACTTTTCTATTATCCCCCCTTAGCTACCTAGCTTATTGCCACAGTATTTTTAACTCCCAAAGTCTATTTATTTTGCTTTTTCATTTAAATCTAGCTTAATATATTTCAAAACCCATTAAAATCTGACGGAAAAAATCCTGGACATTAATCAAGGTAATAATGTATAGTTTCAATATATAACAAAAAGGGTTTAGCAGTCTAGTCAAAATTGACATTATGCAAGGTTTACAAACAAAAGCACAATTGATGACTCTGACTCTTAAACTCTGATGACTCTGATGCCATTTCCTCCAATGCCATATATAAATGGAATTCGCCAGTGTACCAGGTGATACCTCATAACATTTCTGCAGAACAATTATTTCCATTGGAAATGGAATCGCTTCAGTTCATGTTTTCCCGTAAAAATAACGCTACTCTGGGAAATTTCGATATAAACATTTTCTAAAATGTTTCGCACAAACCTTAAGAGATATTGATCACATGGTACACTGGCAACCTCAATTCAAGCCATTATTTGGTACTTCATAGTGTTTTCATCTGGAAGTGTAATTTTATATTGGAAGCACTTAATCTCATAGACTTATCCACCTTGTTTAGAACATGTGATGCATTGTTGTGACTGAACATTTCAAAACATCTTTTGGCACTAAATTTAAACTGAACTTATACAAAAAGCATATCAAAATTGCTAAAATAAGTGTATGTCACTATGAATTGATTTACAGTGCATGTATATATATCAGAAATTCATAAGAGTTACATTTAACAAGACATAAAACCTTAGTTTTACTTACAAAGTACTCTTTTGAATCATCCAGAAGCAAAGGTTTAAGAAGCGAGATTTCTGATGTTTGTGGATTTATCTGGAAATGATTTGGTAAGCGACCACTGGGTATCAAGGAATATGTCAAGTCTTTAAAAGGACTCTGTAAAAGTAAAAAATACAACAAATGTAGTTTTTTAGTATTGTAGTTTTCAAGTTAAGGTGTTAAAAAATTAGTATAGAATCTGTGAATTTTTAAAAGAAAATACCCCAAAAATGAGTAAAAATGGGCAAAAATGGAAAACTTGTCAAAATAGGGATACATGTACCATATATTTACATGGACCTATTGAAAAAAGTGGTGCAAAACCATACAAATTTTTCTTTATAAATCATAGTTTCATAGTCATACCCTTCCAATAATAGCCAGCAGGTTTTTTTTTTTGTGATTTACACCTATATTTAAAGGGCAATAACTCCCAGGAAAATAAGCAAACCAACTCAGGTTAATGATTTGCACATCTGACAATTTTGATGCTTTTCATGACCTATTTTGCATCTAAATTTCTTGAAATGAATGAATTACTAGTCAAAGACTATAATAAAAGCCAAATATCTGAAGTGCTTCATAGTTTTGGACAATTAGGGCAGACAAGAAGTTCGGACAGGATGGATGGAAACTCGAATTTAATATCCCCCTCTTTCTTCAAAAGGCGGGATAAAAAGTTAAATGTATAACATTTTGGGTTCCTCAGCAGTAAACATCCTTAAGTTCAGGCGAGTTTATTAATAATTTTATTACTAATGAGTTTATCATATAAATTAGTCTAACCATTTGATCATCATCTGTAGCTGGGTAAGTAAACAATCTAGATGATGGTTCTCTGTTACTATTTATAGTTATCTGGAATGATGAACTGTTAAATCTAGGTGATTTGTTCCTTATAACATCCACGGTTAATGTCTTAGAAGCAGTCAGTGGAGGAACACCCAGATCCGAGGCTTGTACAGAAACCTGTAAATAAACGTGAAAGTAAAATCTTAGAAAAAAATTCAACGGTCTATTTACTTACTTGTTGATCACAGAATTCATGTTTAGGTTAATACATCATTGTATCTAATATTAGTTTTTCTATCTGGTTTGACAAAGTACAAGTTTTATCGAACACATATGATACAGAATCTTGTAGTGCTAGTGGTGATACAACATTGGCGGTAAAGTACACATGCACTTTTAGTTGGATTACTCATTGTGACGTCATTAGGGGATCTCCGATTTGTCAAAGGTACATACTGATGTCATTACTACAGAAAAAATGCCATCACAGAGTTCTGTGTTTTTCTGCAGTGAAATATAATCTTTTTCATGTTAAGTGTTGTTTTTATTATTTTAAATAATCTAGTTGAAAATGTTAGATAGTGCAAGTGCGACTCTTAGTGATACCTACTACTAAAAAAGGATTCAACCTGATACAAAGGTTTGTACATACACACTGTGTATATATTATGTATAGACTTCCTTAGGAAAAAAATACAAAGGTTTGTACATACACACTGTGTATATATTATGTATAGACTTCCTTAGGAAAAAAATGTATCATACTGAGACATTGAAATCCTGTAAGATTTTTCTGTCTCACCCTTGGGTGAGATCACAACAAACAATTTTCTCAACATCTCATTGTCATAATTATTTTACGTGAGAACATCAACAAAAACCGATTATGTCATTTTCAGTAGGCACTGATGGTGCCATGAAACTTGAACATTTGATGAAATTTTTTGTTTACAAATCATGTTTTTATATTGCAAATGTGTGAGAAAAAGAATCATACACCAGTAACAGTGTTAAAAAGAGATATCTCAATAGCGAATGAATATTTTCAATGTCCAGAACTAATGTCAATCTATAGAGTTCTAGTGCACTCACATGTAATATCACAGATAAACATCACAGACCTCTTGGTTATATAATACTGGTAAATGTCTTAAATAAGGAAAACTTGTTTCACACTTTAAAAACCTCCGGCAGAGGGGTTAAAGATTCTCAGGATTTATGTAAAATCCTGGAAACATTTTTTCTGGTATGTTAACAATGATTTTGTTACTTTTTCATAAACTGCCTTTTAAATTGGGAGAACTTGAAGCTTTAAAAGACAACAAACTGCATAATGATATGCTTGCAATAGCTTAGAATCCTCATTGCAAAGTTGTTATATAGTGACAGTATCTAATATTTTGTGGGTAAGGATAACTAGATTTAATTTGCTAGTAAATCTCTTGTTTTGGGAATTTTAGTGGTCATATCTGGTCATTTTTATCTAGGGGAAACTACTTTTTTCAGTAGTAATTTTAGGATTACAAAATCACTGGTTGTCATTTTTTTTTAAAGTTTTTTTTTACATTCTTGACCACTACTTACATAGTACTGTGTTGCTTTATCTATATCAGAGTATAATGGTCTTCTTATTATAAGTTGTCCAGTATTAGGTATGATGTCAAACAGGTCCCTCTTAGAGCGAGATCCTACGTTAGACGTTACATTTGCTACCCTCCATACCACCTCTGAATTATGTGTTCCCTGTCAACAAACAAAATGTAATTTCAGGTACCAGATTTTATCAGTCGTCAATATTCTAACTTAAAATTTGAATATTGATAGGGATTACTCATGATGACATCAAACTGCAAGCAGAAAACATTTTTGTTATAAATCAAATTACATATTATACCAGCTTTAATTTTACAGCACTAGGCAGCCATTTCGGAATACAATTCCTCATCAGTAGTGCTTGGACCAAAATTATGAAACCAATTATTTTTCAAGATGTTGGAAAGATACCTCAAGGATCAAAATATATTTTACCAAATTTATCTATGGAAATACTATTTATCTAACATTAGACTAGTTTTTCTGTCTGTATTTGATGAAATACAAGTTTTATCGAACACACATGATACAGAATCTTTTATCACCACACTGTGGTGATACAACATTGGCGGTAAAGTACATGTGCACTTCTCATTGTGACGTAATTGGGGAATCTCCGATTTGTCAAATGTAAACAATGACGTCATTGCTAAAAACATGTCATAACAAAGTTCAGTGGTTTTCTTTGGTAAAATGTTTTTTTTTCACATAAAGTATTGGGTTTTTATTATTTTAATGACCTAGTAGGAAATGTTAGATAAAAATATTATATACGCAGTGTGTATGTACAACCCTTCGTATCAGGTCTCGTCCTTTTTTTGTAGCTGTATCACTACTCGTCGCGACTCGTAGTGATAGGACTACGAAACCAGAGGCTCAGTGTGGCTGAGCCTGTATCGCTCACCTGACTAAAACTAACAGTTGTTTAGTTTAAGGGTGTGATTTTCGTGATTATCTTGGCAATCTACGTAAAGAACCTTCCATGCACCATTTTTGTAAAGTTTGGTTCAATTTGCTTCAGTAGCTTCAGAGGAAATAGCCAATAAATGCTTTTGCCATACGGTCCAAAGTTAAACTATGTCCTATGCTGGCGGCCATGTTTTTTGGTAGATCGAAAAATATTTGTCAATCTAAGTAAAGGACCTTCCATACATCATTCCCATAAAGTTTGGTTCAATTTGCTTCAGTAGCTTTAGAGGAGATAGCAAATATATGCTATTCCCATAGGGTTAAACTATGTTCTGTGCTGGCAGCCATCTTTTTTGGCAGATCAAAAAAATGTCCACAATCTAAGTAAAGGACCTTTCATACATCATTTCTGTAAAGTTTGGTTCAATTTGGTTCAGTAGCTTCAGAGGAAATAGCAAATATATGCTTTTCCCATAGGGTCCAATGTTAAACTATGTTCTGTATTACGGCCATGTTTAAGGTGGATCTGAAAAATTTCAGCAATCTAAGTAAAGAACCATCCATACATCATTCCTGTAAAGTTTGATTCAATTTGCTTTAGTAGCTTCAAAGGAGATAGCATATATATGCTTTTCCCATAGGGTCCAATGTGAAACAATGTTCTCCTCTGGCAGCCATGTTTTATGGCAGATCAGAAAAAATTTGGCAATCTATGTAAAGGACCTTCTATACATCATTCTTGTAAAGTTTGGTTCAATTTGCTTCAGTCATTTCTGAGGACATAGTCAAAAATGCGTTTTTCCCATAGGGTCCAATGTTAAACTATCTTTTGCGCTGACAGCCATGTTTTATGGCAGATCAGAAAAATTTTGGCATTCTATGTAAAGGACCTTCTATACATCATTCCTGTAAAGTTTGCTTCAATTTGCTTCACTAGCTTCAGAGGAGATAGCATATATATGCTTTTCCCATAGGGTCCAATGTGAAACTATGTTCTCCGTTGGCAGCCATGTTTTTTGGCAGATAAGAAAAATTTTGGCAATGTATGTAAAGGACCTTCTATACATCATTCCTGTAAAGTTTGGTTCAATTTGCTTCAGTCATTTCTGAGGACATAGTAAAAAATGCGTTTTTCTCATAGGGTCCAATGTTAAAATAACTTCTGCCCTGGCGGCCATGTTTTCTCGGCTGATCAGAAAAATTTTGGCAATCTATGTAAAGGACCTTCTATACATCACTCCTGTAAAGTTTGGTTCAATTTGCTTCACTAGCTTCAGAGGAGATAGCATATATATGCTTTTCCTATAGGGTCCAATGTTAAACTATCTTCTGCGCTGGCGGCCATGTTTTTTGGCGGATCAGAAAAATTTTGGCAATCTAAGTAAAGGACCTTCTATACATCATTTCTGTAAAGTTTGGTTAAATTCGCTTCAGTCATTTCTGAGGAGATAGCCAAAAATTCGTTTTTCCCATAGGGTCCAATGTTAAACTATCTTCTGCGCTGGCGGCCATGTTTTTAAGCAGATCAGAAAAATTTTCGCAATTAAAGTAAAGGACTTTCCATACATCATTCCTGTAAAGTTTGGTTAAAATTGGTTCAGGGGTTTCAGAGGAGATAGCCAAAATGTGAAATGTTTACGGACAGACTGACGGACGACGGACGCCAAGTGATAGCAAAAGCTATCATATTTTAACAAGTAACCTGTAATTTCCAATGACACATCAGACTTCTATTGATGGCAGTATGGCTGGCAAAATATTTAAAGAAACTGAAACTTGATTGATAGCACTATAGATTCTTGGTAATCAAACAACTGACCTTCTTTCTTAACTAGTCAAATCTGCCATAGTGAGCACCTTTATATAAATGCCACATGTTTATATATAGTCCACATTTTGAAGGTCCATGGGTTGTTTTTGTACACGTATTTTACTGTACTTAAAGGCCAATTGATGCAGTGTTTCTAATCTATGAAAGTATTCATGAATTATTCATAAAATAAAACAATAGGACTGAATGATGTACCAGGTGATCAACACCCCTTAAAGCTCGTAAACATTTTGGAAAAGGTTTATGTCAAGAATTCCCAGAATAATGTAATTTTAAGGCAAAAAGCGAACTGATATAATTCCATATCCAATGGAAATAATAATTCCACACAAGTGTTCATTTCAATAATTTACTGACATACTACCTACTTGTTGATCATTATTGGTGGCAGTTAACACAGCTATAACAGAACTGACAGATGGACAGACAGACAGACATACAAGGTCTATGTACTTACTTGTTGATCATTATCGGTGGCAGTTAACACGGTTATAACAGAACTGACAGGCTCGGTCTCCATCACACTTATATAGGGATTAGTTACAGATATAACTGGTGGGTTATCATTAACATCCTGTAATATACCACATTAACATCACAGTCAACAAAAACAGCAAAAAAAAAAAAAAAAAAAAAAAAAAAAAAAAAAAAACAACCACAAAAAACATTTTAACACAGGCTTTAAGCCCTGCCAAAGTCTGCCCATAGCACATAGACTCATAAAAACCAATACTTAAAGCAGTGTCAGTGGCCTTAAATGAAAGGAAATACAAGACGCCACTGAATGGGATGCCATTTTATCAAAAGGTTGTGACATAAATGTTTACAAGCTTTGTAAACTTAAACAATGCCCAGCCCATCTTGAGGATGAAGTCCACGCCTTTAAGCCAAGTGTATCTTTCCTTTACTTGGGTCTCGGTGGCATAGTTGTCTAAAGCGTAGCTTTACAAATAACAGCTCCACTCGCCACCTGGGTTTAAATCCCACTTGGGACAGAACGTTGTGTGAGAAAGTTTGTCAGTTTTCTTGCGGAAGGTCAGTGTTTTCTCTGAGCACTCTACTTTCCTCCACCATTCCTGAACTGACTGCCTTGATATAAATGAAAGAATCTTGACTAGTGTGTAAAACACCACTACTTAACTCAGTTCTTACCGTTACAGAAATCCTAACATCTGTTTTGTAGGAAGTAACTGTTGTGGAATTTTCTCCTTCAAATGTTGTCACAGAAAATTCATACAACGTCTTTGTTTCATAATTGAGTGGTAGGTTCAGAAATATTTGTCCACTAAGTCTCCCAATACTAAATTTACTGAAATCTCCATCTTTAAACTTGTAATTTATATTCTTTACAGCGTCATCATCTTGTGCCTATTTTAGAATAAAGCAATAAATGACAGAAAGCTTCGACATTTCAGAAAAAAAATGAAAAACAAATTACTTTAAAATATTGACTTATGATAACAGATGAAGTTTTAACTTTTTTCCCCAACAAAATTTAAAAAAAGCTATGAACTGTTGGGGAAAATCATAAATAAAGTATTTTCAAATGATGACTTATCATTTAGCCCTTTCTAATAATCACAACCAAAATGGCTATATCAAGGTCATTCAGATAACTAGAATTAGTTTAAACCTTATGTCTCAGCCTTCCTTACATGATGTTAAAGCATTTAAAAAATTTTAAACTAAAAATGAGTCTTATCAGTAATATCTACTCTGACACCAAATGGGACCCTTGTGGCCAAGTGGTCCAAGTGCACATTTGCGCCTAGGTTAAATCCCAAACAGGACAGATCCTGGTATGAGTAAGTTTGTCAATTTGTCTCTGGGCACTCCAGTCTCCTCCACCATTCATGAACTGACTGCCTAGACACAAGTGAAATAAATCTTGATGAGACTTAATAGTCCATTACTGCAATTTTCTGACATGAAACGGGGACTGTTCTAACCATGATTTATGGCCAAATTTAGGCTCTATTCTCAATGTCAAAACATTGTTATATTCCAGGTTTTGAGTTATTTTTTCCACATTATCCTCACCTTTCCTTTTTCAACATTTTTTTTCCATAAAAGGACACAAGAACACATACATATTTTGCCCAAAGTATTATTTTCTGTAGGTGAAATAGCTTGATTTTTCATCCTTAAATTCCTAACTTCCATGGATTTTTATGAGATAAAATTCCCCACGTCAAGGCCCAGCAAGTCCAGCCTGAGCCACTAGAATAGTACAGTGTTGTACAAAAGTATTCTTCCATCTTCCTTTGTTTGAGATACAGATTTCTGCTAGCAATGAAATACTGTAAATGTTTTTAATTTCGCATGTATTTATTTTCGCGGTATAGGATATTTAGACATATCCGCGTAGTTAAATTTTTGCGTTTTTGAAATTTGCTCAATAACATAAAAAGTAAAATATAATTTCTTCTATGTATTAATTTTGGCGCAACACAAACGAACGCGAAATAAGCGAAAATTAGTACACTGTGAAAATAAATACATTTACAGTAACTTAGGAAGTATAGGAGAAAAAACCTACCGTAACAGTTAATAGTAAGGTTCCTTGTACAATATTTTCTGGTACAAATATATCATATGTAGGCTTGGTGAAGTAGGGAATAGCATCCGAGATATCAGTAACATATATAGACACAGTGGTTGTCCCTGTACGACTATCAGCAGCTTGATCAGACGCCAGGACTAACAGGGTATGTAAACTCTGAGACTCGTAATCTAACGCCCGTGAAGTAAATATCTCTCCAGACAGCGAGTTTATGTAAAACCTAAAATGTACATCAATAAATCGAATTTTGTATACTGTTTGTAAATTATAATGAAGTCAAGAATGGAACTGTGACTTTTTGAATTTAATCATAAAATACATTCAAAAATAGAATTTATGCTTTATTATATATAACTCACTAAGGCCTTAACAAACAACAGACTCATTATTTAGCAAGATAAAGGGTCAATGACCCCCATGGCCCCTTCTAGAATGAACACTGGCTGTGATTTATCTGATATGTCAAGTGCACAAGTACTATTGTTGTTGTTGACTGTTGTTTAACGTCACATCAGCAATTTTTCAGTTATTTGCGATGAGCACTACTTTGTTAATCTCTATGGATTAATTTATGAATAAGTTTGTGTACTAGTATGTATGTGAAGTGCGAGTGTGTTTTATGGTATGCCTTGTACCAGTGCACACTCAGGGTGACTTAAATGTGCTAGCTCACTGAGTCAGTATGCCGCAGACAAGCATCCCACTCCCCAAGTCACATTATACTGACAACAGGTGAACTAGTAAAGGCCAATGGCAAAGAAAATTCATTTTTCCACATGTGGTCTGAGTGGGACTCAAACTCACAGCAGTAAGAGACCCTGGATTTTTAGTCTGATGTCTTATCCATTAGGCCACCGTTGTCTCTTGCACAAGTACTGAAATCTTTTAAGTGTCTATCAATTTACACAAGAAGATTTGCTTCTGTGGGATGTGGATTCAAATCTCAGCAACAGTGTAGTAAGTTATAATAATTATTTTGAGTATCTCAGATGGACTTTTTGAATTTAAATCTAGAGGAATTTATTATGTCCTCTGGTAGTCTTCATCTTTTGATTTATACCATGGGGATATTGGATTTTATTTTTATAAGTTGACTTTCATTATCTCAAACTCCACAAGGAAATGAAAAACGTTTGACTTATCCGAAAATTTGAGATGTTTGAGATTCAACTGTATTTACTTACAAGTTAAATGACTGTGAGAACTGTGATATAGAGTAACTCTGTATGATCCCATTACTATTGTCATCTATGTCAACAGCCTATAACAGAAATATAAAACATGTCACCTATGTCAACAGCCTATAACAGAAATATAATACATGTCATCTATGTCAACAGCCTATAACAGAAATATAATACATGTCATCTATGTCAACAGCCTATAACAGAAATATAATACATGTCATCAATGTTAACAGCCTATAACAGAAATATAATACATGTCATCTATGTCAACAGCCTATAACAGAAATATAATACATGTCATCTATGTCAACAGCCTATAACAGAAATATAATACATGTCATCTATGTCAACAGCCTATAACAGAAATATAAAACATGTCACCTATGTCAACAGCCTATAACAGAAATATAATACATGTCATCAATGTCAACAGCCTATAACAGAAATATAAAACATGTCATCAATGTCAACAGCCTATAACAGAAATATAATACATGTCATCTATGTCAACAGCCTATAACAGAAATATAATAAAGGTCATCTATGTCAACAGCCTATAATATAATACATGTCATCTATGTCAACAGCTTATAACAGAAATATAATACATGTCATCTATGTCAACAGCCTATAACAGAAATATAATACATGTCATTTATGTCAACAGCTTATAACAGAAATGTAATACATGTCATCTATGTCAACAGCCTATAACAGAAATGTAATACATGTCATCTATGTCAACAGCCTATAACAGAAATATAAAACATGTCATCTATGTCAACAGCTTATAACAGAAATGTAATACATGTCATCTATGTCAACAGCCTATAACAGAAATATAATACATGTCATCTATGTCAACAGCCTATAACAGAAATCCAATGCATGCCATCTATGTCAACAGCCTATAACAGAAATATAAAACATGTCACCTATGTCAACAGCCTATAACAGAAATATAATACATGTCATCTATGTCAACAGCTTATAACAGAAATGTAATACATGTCATCTATGTCAACAGCCTATAACAGAAATATAATACATGTCATCTATGTCAACAGCCTATAACAGAAATAAAAAAAACATGTCACCTATGTCAACAGCCTATAACAGAAATATAAAACATGTCACCTATGTCAACAGCCTATAACAGAAATATAATACATGTCATCTATGTCAACAGCCCATAACAGAAATATAATACATGTCATCTATGTCAACAGCCTATAACAGAAATATAATAAAGGTCATCTATGTCAACAGCCTATAATATAATACATGTCATCTATGTCAACAGCTTATAACAGAAATATAATACATGCCATCTATGTCAACAGCCTATAATATAATACATGTCATCTGTGTCAACAGTCTATAACAGAAATATAATACATGTCATCTATGTCAACAGTCTATAACAGAAATATAATACATGTCATCTATGTCAACTGTCTATAACAGAAATATAATACATGTCATCTATGTCAACAGCCTATAACAGAAATATAATACATGTCATCTATGTCAACAGCCTATAACAGAAATAAAAAAACATGTCACCTATGTCAACAGCCTATAACAGAAATATAATACATGTCATCTATGTCAACAGCCCATAACAGAAATATAATACATGTCATCTATGTCAACTGTCTATAACAGAAATATAATACATGTCATCTATGTCAACAGCCTATAACAGAAATATAATACATGTCATCTATGTCAACAGTCTATAACAGAAATATAATACATGTCATCTATGTCAACAGTCTATAATATAATACATGTCATCTATGTCAACGGTCTATAACAGAAATATAATACATGTCATCTATGTCAACAGTCTATAATATAATACATGTCATCTATGTCAATGGTCTATAATATAATACATGTCATCTATGTCAACAGCCTATAACAGAAATCCAATGCATGCCATCTATGTCAACAGTCTATAATATAATACATGTCATCTATGTCAACAGCCTATAACAGAAATCCAATGCATGCCATCTATGTCAACAGTCTATAATATAATACATGTCATCTATGTCAACAGCCTATAACAGAAATGTAATACATGTCATCTATGTCAACAGTCTATAACAGAAATATAATACATGTCATCTATGTCAACAGCCTATAACAGAAATATAATACATGTCATCTATGTCAACAGCCTATAACAGAAATATAATACATGTCATCTATGTCAACTGTCTATAACAGAAATATAATACATGTCATCTATTTCAACAGTCTATAATACATGTCATCTATGTCAACGGTCTATAATATAATACATGTCATCTATGTCAACAGCCTATAACAGAAATATAAAACATGTCACCTATGTCAACAGTCTATAATATAATACATGTCATCTATGTCAACAGCCTATAACAGAAATATAAAACATGTCACCTATGTCAACAGCCTATAACAGAAATATAATACATGTCATCTATGTCAACAGCCCATAACAGAAATATAATACATGTCATCTATGTCAACAGCCTATAACAGAAATATAATAAAGGTCATCTATGTCAACAGCCTATAATATAATACATGTCATCTATGTCAACAGCTTATAACAGAAATATAATACATGCCATCTATGTCAACAGCCTATAATATAATACATGTCATCTGTGTCAACAGTCTATAACAGAAATATAATACATGTCATCTATGTCAACAGTCTATAACAGAAATATAATACATGTCATCTATGTCAACTGTCTATAACAGAAATATAATACATGTCATCTATGTCAACAGCCTATAACAGAAATAAAAAAAACATGTCACCTATGTCAACAGCCTATAACAGAAATATAAAACAGTCACCTATGTCAACAGCCTATAACAGAAATATAATACATGTCATCTATGTCAACTGTCTATAACAGAAATATAATACATGTCATCTATGTCAACAGCCTATAACAGAAATATAATACATGTCATCTATGTCAACAGCCTATAACAGAAATATAATACATGTCATCTATGTCAACTGTCTATAACAGAAATATAATACATGTCATCTATGTCAACAGCCTATAACAGAAATATAATACATGTCATCTATGTCAACAGCCTATAACAGAAATATAATACATGTCATCTATGTCAACTGTCTATAACAGAAATATAATACATGTCATCTATGTCAACTGTCTATAACAGAAATATAATACATGTCATCTATGTCAACAGCCTATAACAGAAATATAATACATGTCATCTATGTCAACTGTCTATAACAGAAATATAATACATGTCATCTATGTCAACAGCCTATAACAGAAATATAATACATGTCATCTATGTCAACTGTCTATAACAGAAATATAATACATGTCATCTATGTCAACTGTCTATAACAGAAATATAATACATGTCATCTATGTCAACAGCCTATAACAGAAATATAATACATGTCATCTATGTCAACAGCCTATAACAGAAATAAAAAAAACATGTCACCTATGTCAACAGCCTATAACAGAAATATAATACATGTCATCTATGTCAACAGCCTATAACAGAATAAATACATGTCATCTATGTCAACAGCCTATAACAGAAATATAATACATGTCATCTATGTCAACAGCCTATAACAGAAATATAATACATGTCATCTATGTCAACTGTCTATAACAGAAATATAATACATGTCATCTATGTCAACAGCCTATAACAGAAATATAATACATGTCATCTATGTCAACAGCCTATAACAGAAATATAATACATGTCATCTATGTCAACTGTCTATAACAGAAATATAATACATGTCATCTATGTCAACTGTCTATAACAGAAATATAATACATGTCATCTATGTCAACAGCCTATAACAGAAATATAATACATGTCATCTATGTCAACTGTCTATAACAGAAATATAATACATGTCATCTATGTCAACAGCCTATAACAGAAATATAATACATGTCATCTATGTCAACTGTCTATAACAGAAATATAATACATGTCATCTATGTCAACAGCCTATAACAGAAATATAATACATGTCATCTATGTCAACTGTCTATAACAGAAATATAATACATGTCATCTATGTCAACTGTCTATAACAGAAATATAATACATGTCATCTATGTCAACAGCCTATAACAGAAATATAATACATGTCATCTATGTCAACTGTCTATAACAGAAATATAATACATGTCATCTATGTCAACTGTCTATAACAGAAATATAATACATGTCATCTATGTCAACAGCCTATAACAGAAATATAATACATGTCATCTATGTCAACTGTCTATAACAGAAATATAATACATGTCATCTATGTCAACAGCCTATAACAGAAATATAATACATGTCATCTATGTCAACAGCCTATAACAGAAATATAATACATGTCATCTATGTCAACTGTCTATAACAGAAATATAATACATGTCATCTATGTCAACAGTCTATAATACATGTCATCTATGTCAACGGTCTATAATATAATACATGTCATCTATGTCAACAGCCTATAACAGAAATCCAATGCATGCCATCTATGTCAACAGTCTATAATATAATACATGTCATCTATGTCAACAGCCTATAACAGAAATATAAAACATGTCACCTATGTCAACAGCCTATAACAGAAATATAATACATGTCATCTATGTCAACAGCCCATAACAGAAATATAATACATGTCATCTATGTCAACAGCCTATAACAGAAATATAATAAAGGTCATCTATGTCAACAGCCTATAATATAATACATGTCATCTATGTCAACAGCTTATAACAGAAATATAATACATGCCATCTATGTCAACAGCCTATAATATAATACATGTCATCTGTGTCAACAGTCTATAACAGAAATATAATACATGTCATCTATGTCAACAGTCTATAACAGAAATATAATACATGTCATCTATGTCAACTGTCTATAACAGAAATATAATACATGTCATCTATGTCAACAGCCTATAACAGAAATATAATACATGTCATCTATGTCAACAGCCTATAACAGAAATATAATACATGTCATCTATGTCAACTGTCTATAACAGAAATATAATACATGTCATCTATGTCAACTGTCTATAACAGGAATATAATACATGTCATCTATGTCAACAGCCTATAACAGAAATATAATACATGTCATCTATGTCAACTGTCTATAACAGAAATATAATACATGTCATCTATGTCAACAGCCTATAACAGAAATATAATACATGTCATCTATGTCAACTGTCTATAACAGAAATATAATACATGTCATCTATGTCAACTGTCTATAACAGAAATATAATACATGTCATCTATGTCAACAGCCTATAACAGAAATATAATACATGTCATCTATGTCAACTGTCTATAACAGAAATATAATACATGTCATCTATGTCAACAGCCTATAACAGAAATATAATACATGTCATCTATGTCAACTGTCTATAACAGAAATATAATACATGTCATCTATGTCAACAGCCTATAACAGAAATATAATACATGTCATCTATGTCAACAGCCTATAACAGAAATATAATACATGTCATCTATGTCAACAGCCTATAACAGAAATATAATACATGTCATCTATGTCAACTGTCTATAACAGAAATATAATACATGTCATCTATGTCAACAGCCTATAACAGAAATATAATACATGTCATCTATGTCAACAGCCTATAACAGAAATATAAAACATGTCACCTATGTCAACAGCCTATAACAGAAATATAAAACATGTCACCTATGTCAACAGCCTATAACAGAAATATAAAACATGTCACCTATGTCAACAGCCTATAACAGAAATATAATACATGTCATCTATGTCAACAGCCCATAACAGAAATATAATACATGTCATCTATGTCAACAGCCTATAACAGAAATATAATACATGTCATCTATGTCAACAGCCTATAACAGAAATAAAAAAACATGTCACCTATGTCAACAGCCTATAACAGAAATATAATACATGTCATCTATGTCAACAGCCTATAACAGAAATATAATACATGTCATCTATGTCAACAGCCTATAACAGAAATATAATACATGTCATCTATGTCAACTGTCTATAACAGAAATATAATACATGTCATCTATGTCAACTGTCTATAACAGAAATATAATACATGTCATCTATGTCAACAGCCTATAACAGAAATATAATACATGTCATCTATGTCAACTGTCTATAACAGAAATATAATACATGTCATCTATGTCAACTGTCTATAACAGAAATAAAATACATGTCATCTATGTCAACAGCCTATAACAGAAATATAATACATGTCATCTATGTCAACTGTCTATAACAGAAATAAAATACATGTCATCTATGTCAACAGCCTATAACAGAAATATAATACATGTCATCTATGTCAACTGTCTATAACAGAAATATAATACATGTCTTCTATGTCAACTGTCTATAACAGAAATATAATACATGTCTTCTATGTCAACTGTCTATAACAGAAATATAATACATGTCATCTATGTCAACAGCCTATAACAGAAATAAAATACATGTCATCTATGTCAACAGCCTATAACAGAAATATAATACATGTCATCTATGTCAACTGTCTATAACAGAAATATAATACATGTCTTCTATGTCAACTGTCTATAACAGAAATATAATACATGTCATCTATGTCAACTGTCTATAACAGAAATATAATACATGTCATCTATGTCAACAGCCTATAACAGAAATATAATACATGTCATCTATGTCAACTGTCTATAACAGAAATATAATACATGTCATCTATGTCAACAGTCTATAATATAATACATGTCATCTATGTCAACAGCTTATAACAGAAATATAATACATGCCATCTATGTCAACAGCCTATAACAGAAATATAATACATGTCATCAATGTCAACAGCCTATAACAGAAATATAATACATGTCATCTATGTCAACTGTCTATAACAGAAATATAATACATGTCATCTATGTCAACAGCCTATAACAGAAATATAATACACATACAATATGTGCACAACTACTTATGCATTAGTTACTTATGTAGAGGGCACTTTCAAGATTTACGGACTGACTGAGGGCGAGTATTTGGACTAGTGTTCTTTGAACTTTTTTCAATAAACAATTTTTCCTTGTCGCTCTCAGATAAAATGGCAAATCTGGAGCCGGAGGGTGTTGACATTCTGTTTTTTTTATATTATTATTATTATTATTATTATCATTTTGTCGTTTGCAACATAATAATCCTTATCACGCAAGCGTTTTGATTTTCAAGGGACACAACTCGTAACGTTCAATACCGAATATGGACCGCTCGGTCGTGTATGGACCGGTCCATACGCCATGTATGGTCTTGTACACTATTATTTTTATCATTTTCTCAGCTTTCGACCAATCAAATTAATTGTTACAAATGTGATATGCAATAATGTAACAATAATTACCTTTACATATATTTCTCAATGTTATGACCCAGATAATAAAGTTTGAAAATTTAACATAGATATTGATACTAAGATTGACACTTGAAGTCTTATCCCTGCTTCCAAAAAATTGTGTCAATGTTTCATCTCAGCACTTGAAAAGTTACCTCTAGGGGTTATATCTGTTCCTGAAATCTTATCTCTGTGAAAAGTGATACCAATGTTATGTGTGTTCAGACCTGAGACTCACTCTTACTTGATGCTAATAATTTTGCAGATGACAAGGTACCAAATGTCATTATATAAATGCAGTAAAAACTTCTTACAATGCCTCTAGATAACTTGCAACACTAGTTTAAAGTTTGTTTATAAACTTACCATTACTTTTCCAACTTTCCCCGAGGCTCTGCCCTCTTCAATATTAAATATATACAGAGACTGCTGAAACACTGGGGCGTTATCATTGATGTCTGTTACAACAATGTATAAAGTTGTAGTACTGCTCTAAAAATAAGAAATAATCAACATTTAAATGTGGTATATCGTCAAATAATACACAGGTCGCCGTTAACATGCTGCAGTTATTGCTAAGCTTCTTCACCTTAATATACGGACAATTATCAATGGAATTTTAATTTCGAGTTTACTATTTGAGTATGAACGTAAGTATGGTTGAAGGGAGACAACCACATTGAGTACCATGTATGGTGTAAGGGAGACAACCACATTCTTGGGTAATTAGAATTACATCCTGAAAGATAGTAAATATTTATGTCTTTGACAGCATGGTATATTTTATTTAGTTGATTGAATCGTGGGATGATACACTACAGTTAACAATCATGATATCTACACACTTTTGTTGCAACATCCGTTCAAAATCATAATCAATCAATGAATGGTGCTACTGATTCAAATTTACTGAAATATGACAGGGCTGTGTAAAACTGGAATGGTAATTGTCAAACATGGATTCCAAAAAATACCAGTAACCTTGTCTTTCCTGATAATAAATTATAAAAACATAACCAGTAATCACAATCAGGGTTCTTCAACATGCCTATAATTGTGACCACTGCAGTAGCTAATTTGGTAGAGTGCTTGCTCCATTAGTGGGATGTCATGGCTTCAAACCCTGTCTAGGTCTGACCCAAAACTTGAAAGTGGGTAGTGACTGTTCTTTTGCCAAACACTTGGCATTACCAAATGAAAGTCATGGTTCTTTCAGATGGGAACTTAAAAATAATGAGGTCCAGTGTCATAATAGACATGGCAGGATAAAGAACCCTGCTGTATATTGCCGTCATCACAACACACAGGCAAAATTTCTGCACCTTCACTTATAGTTTGTGATGTCTAAACAGCACCATTATTATAAATTGAATTTTGGACATATATTGACATGTTTGTTTTTGATTTTCCATAATTTTATGATATAATGATGAAGATAAACAATATCTTACAAGTCCCGATGTATCCTGTACTGTTATAGCCAGTGTAAAGTGTGATAAAGCTTCTCTGTCCAAAACGCCATTATTTATGATTTTACCTCTGAAATATATATATATATAATAATGTAAATTATTTATTTACATAGTGTACTTATTTTTGACTATTTCATGATTGTGTTTTGCGTGAAAATTAATACACAGTGAAAATTATATTATGCTTATTGTGTTATAATGCATATTAAAAAATCGGGAAAATTAATCTACGCGGATATGTCTCAATTTCATATACCTCAAAAATAAATACCGTTACATTTGAAATTAAATGCGTTAACAGTAGCTACTTTAGATTTCTTTATAATGGTGTAGACATAAAATGCAATTGTACTGTGCATTCTTCAATACATGTACACAAAGCTTGGTTATTAAAGAAAAAAGTTATTTGAAATCTTTACCAATGAATGTACAACACAGCTTTAAGACTGCAATGTAAAGCCTATTATAAGTACCAAATGCAAAAAACGATAAACATGATTATCATGTTTCGCAATTTATGGGAATAACCACTTGTAAAATCTTGTTTATTATACCCACGTAAACCAAAACAAAATGAGAGTTATTTCTAAAATGTAGTTTTCGAAAATAAAAGTAACTTACGTGTTTGGGCCTATATTAAAGAAATTCAACCTGTTGCCACTAGTTATTCTAAAATTCAAAACCCCACCATCTGGATCTGTAGCCTACAACATAATAAACACATTAGAGCATCTTGCTAATATTGGCAAGGTCCCGGGTTCGATTCCCAGTTTGGCAGCTGCATTTTTCCCTTTCCTTTTTCACTACCATACATTTAGCCTAGCATTTTATGTCTTGTAGTGAATTGTTCTTGTATCTAAACATCAACATTTCATGTACATCATTACAGAATTACACTATCAAATCCTAACAAATTATATAACCACTTTGAACTATACAATACTTACTGGAACTGTAAAGATAAGACTGCCAACAGGTACCCCTTCTGAAACAGAGATGTTAAACCAACTTGCTGTAATAACTGGAGCCTGATTATTACCATTTGACGTGATTTCAACATCAACCAGGGCGATATTACTCCTGTTAAAAAGATATATAAATAGTTTGGATACTAGTTTTTAATTCCCTCAAAAGGCAAATATATGCTGCTGAAAACAAGACAGTTGTCGCCTTTATCGTGTCCATCCAAAGGATGTTCTGAATAAATTTGTCACAATCCTATTGATAGTTCCATTATTTATTTGATTTGAAGCAGTCAGAAAGGCTTCAACACACTTTGCAAGGGCTTTGGTGGCAGTGATTTAAAGTGATTGCTTTATGGACCACAATGCCTCTCACTGCCTAGATTTGAATCCCACTTGTGACAGATCCTAGAAAGAGCAGTTTTTTTCAATTTGCTTGCCGAAGGTCGGTAGTTTTCTCCAGAAACATCAATTTCATTCACTATCCCTGAACTTACCCCCTCGATATAAGTAAACCAATCTTGGCTGGGCATATAAATCCATTGCTCCACCCTTGACTTCCAAGACTAGTGGATGTCTAGTAGCTGCATGTTATTTGTGGTCACTAAAAGCCTTTAAACTATAGTTTTCATTATACGTGGGGTTTAAGTAGTAATAAATTTAAAAATAAACAACTCCATCTTGGCAATAAATAACATTAATAAACCTTATTAAAACAATACATTGTATTTTTCTTGAGAAATGATTTTCCTTCATAACATTTCTCTTCTTGGAACCCCTTGAAAATCCCTATAAAAAGGGCCACATTTGACTCTGGCTTTACCCCCTGAGAAATATGACTGTTGCTGATGTCTTCATATTTGCCTGCACACTCATGGCCAATAAACCTATTAATATCAGTGATTTTTGTGATGATACTGTTAACCAACTTTTATTCAAGGATACTAACTTTCGCAATTCTCTTGCCAAAACCATTTCGTGACTATCAACTTTCCTGATATTGACTATAGCTGAGTATTTAGTATAAATGATAACATTTTCAAAAACATGTTTGCGTTGATTGACTTTCACGATTATTTTGTCCTCGCAAAACACATGAAAGTTGATCGCACTCCAATAAAAGTTGGTTTACAGTTCAATACCAATGACTTATAAATCCACCACTTAATCAAATATAATCACAGTGCACAATGTAATTCCTTGGATTTACGCTAATTCAAGTCCACATGAATTTTTCATAAATTATAATTTGTGCTAACATTTGTATCCGCTTAAAATGATAATACATTTACAGCATATTATTTAACTTTTTGAACATTTATGTCAATTTTACATCAATCAGGCTTGTCTGTTTACTGTAAAGATATTTATTTTTGTGGTGTTCTAATTTTCACTTATTTCGCAGTCGTTTGTTTTGCATGAAAATTAATACCGAACAAGAATTATATTATGCTTATTGTATTATATTGCGGATTTCAAAAGCGCAAAAATTTAACAATGCGGATATATCTAAATTTCCTATATCGCGAAAAATAAATACATGCAAAGTTAAATATGTTTACAGTATATTAAAATCTGACTTATTTATATAATTTTTTCCTGACTTTACAATTCCAGTACTTCACATACCTTCTACTGGCTTCTGGTAATGTTTGGTCTGTAGCCTTGACCGCTATGGTGTACTTATCACCGGTATTGACTGTCGAGATGACTGTTATATTTCCCGATGTTTTATCTATAGCAAACTTTCCCAGTCCATTATTTGACACTCTCAGTATTTCATACATTACTTTACCATGTAATCCTGTGTCCACATCTGTGGCTGTAATCTAAACAAGTGTGTAAAATCAATGGTTGTGGGGTAAAACTACATGTGTGACTTTCGGGCACAGAACAAATAATCGGGCATCTCCAGACTGATCATGATATTACTATAAACATGTACCTTAGTCTGTCACTTACCGAGTTCTTGAGACAAGAACATGTATATATCAAAAACAAACATACTGGTCCATGTCCAAATCACAACCCAAAATTAAAAGTAAAAAACATTGAAAACTGGCAAATTAAGTAAAAGATGTGAACTCCAACCAAGTATGTTACAAATAGGTGCTGCAAATATGTCATCCAGACTTAAGTGACTTAAGCTGGCGACTTTCCTAATAGAATTGATGAAATTTAATTATTAGAAATTTTATTGAAATGAAATTGATTTTTTCTTTTTGTTATTGAAAAATGAAAATTAAAACATTTTTCCAGAACAAAACAAAGTTATTTTTATTTCTTATTATTTAATTTATAGAACTTTTTAAACAATAAATCAACAATTTAAACAACAGTATAACCGTAACAAGTAAAATAATAGCAGAACTTTGGCATAGGAATTCAAATATCTCTGTGTATCATCCATAATAGCATGGCAACACTAAGAGCCAATCAATTCATGCAAAAACAACAGAGAAGATATGACCAATTAAAATGTTTGAAACAAAGATTTAATTATGATATAATAAAATAAAAGAAATGGTTATTGTCTTGCATGAGATAATAACAAATGTGTCATTATCATGTATTTTATTATTACGTTTCTATATATATGGGCTATAGAACATTATTAATGGCTTAAATACATCAATCTAGTGAAAATTAAAGTATAAATAAATGATTTGTTATATTGGGTCACATAATATATCATTTTAATAAAAAAAAAAAAAAAAAGTTTTTAGATCTGCCATTTTGTTTTCAATATAGGGTAAGATCATCCATCATTTACGACAGTAATTTTTGGAAGGCTGTTTTTACAAATCTCACTAAATTAAACATTTTATCATATCAAAATCAATAAATTTGTATTTAATTCTAAATTTGACTATTTAATCCTAATCAATTGATGTATAAAGTTGCATGTATACAATTATAGAGGTAAAACAAATACATGGCAATAACATTTGCCTAAAATAAAACGTACCTTAGTAATAAACAGAGGGAATGTGGAGTAATCACCAGCTGGTATTGATGCTACATAAGTACCCGAGGTAAACTGTGGTGTGTTATCATTTACATCTACAATGTTGACAACTATAGGCTTGGATACACTTCTACGTTCAGCAGTATTTGTCTCCCGGGCAGTTACCTACAAAAGTGACAATAAAATCATTTATCCACCTTGAACATATGAAGTAACTATTATATGAAACTGAAAATTAATGGAAATTAGTTTTGTGTAACTGTTATCCTAACTGGTAACTGGTACAGTACGTAAAAATGCAGTTTGAAATGCGGAAAACCTAACTATTTGAGAAAAAAAGTTTGTCGTCACATTTTGATTTTTTTAATTAGATAACACAGTTGCCAAATTATAGATAAAAATAAATAAATAAATGTAAATTTTCTATTTATGTATCCTGTACAAAACGTATGTTGTTAAATGTCCATTTTGTTCTGTATTAAAAGTTAAAGTCTGTCCCGAGCCATTAGGCCCATCAGGCCGGAGCTTATCCCGGTTTCCGTGGCGTTAAGCGACTGAGAGTACAAGACTCTCCCCTGAATGGGATGCCGGATCGCAGGGTTAACCCCCAGCATTTTGCTGGTACTCATTTATTTTTCAGCTGAGTAAACTGGAACAACGTGAAATTAAGTGTCTTGCTCAAGGACACAACACATCACCCGGTCCAGGAATCGAACCCACGACCTTCGAATCATGAGTCCAACGCCTTAACCACTAGGCCACGTGCTTCCACGATTTAGTTCTGTATGGTTATCCCTGATTGACACTACTTAAGATGGTAGCCTAATCATTGATCGGTACAATTACTCATCTCGCCGATCTGATTACACAGTAGTGAGGGTATTTGAATCATAGAAGTTTTAGTTATCTTGACAAAGTTGTATTTATATAGTTTATGTAAAAAGGATGGGGGTACAATAATGACTTCAAGTTACCAGTGGTATTCGAGATATCAAAGTCCAAATAATCAAAGTTCTACTGTAACTATTATAGAGATATTGAAGTACGAGTTATCAAATTTCTATTGTAACTATCATACTTACAGTAAAAGAGACAAATTTTGTTGTTTCAAAATCCAATTTATCAGTTTTACAGATAACATAACCATTGTCATTTATGTAGAATAAGTCTGTGTCTACTGAGTAACTAACTGGCTGTACTTCACCAGATACCTGAAAAATATAAAAACTAGAACTGTCTCTGGAGAGCCAAATACCCCCCCCCCCCAACATTGATCTTCTGACCTTGTGCTTTGACTTATGCACATACAGTAAAACATCAATTTATCGCCACCCATTTGTGCAGTCAATTTTTGGCATTATGGAGAGGTTTGGCGATAAATTGGGGAAGCGGAAAAAGTAAAACATAAACAAAATAGATTTTGGGACTTCAGAATAGTGTGGCGATAAGCGAGGTGGCAAAGTTATCGAGGGGCGTTATGGTGAGATTTTACTGTACATTTAGTATTCAACACATCGTCTCATGTTGATTTACATTTGTGCAAATCAAAATGATTTGATCAAAATCCATCCATAGACATGGAAGATATGGAGCGGACACCATATTGGGACGGAGAACCAGACAGACAGATAGGGTGATTCCTATATACCCCCTAAACTTCATTTGTATAATTATTGTTCATTGGAAAAATCTTCAGTTTTTACACAAATTTGACAATGATTTCACTTATATTGACACATCAACAATAAAGTAACTAGATCTGTCTTTGATAACCAAATACCCCTTGCCCAAACACCAACACCAACATCTCTAAGGTGATTATTTTTAAATTAGAATTCTAACTCAGATTTGCAGAAAGACAAACGGATGGTCTGACATACTGTTTGTGTGGGATATAAAATCAGCATTTACCTGTGGTTTATTGAATATATTTATGAACTGAAGTGTGCATATGGCAATCCCGGGGATTGAACTCGGGACCTCTTGCACTAGAGGTGAGTGCTCAACCACTGAGCTACCCCGACTGCTACAATATAATAGCATGGATATCATCAGAAGTGTCAATAAAGAGTGGAACATCTGTACATGTCAAAATCATAGACAGACACCTGAAGTAACCAGGTGTGATATGTTACATGTAAACTTACCAGGTCTAGATCAATGACAGACAGTTGAAGTAACCGAGTGTGGTCCGAGTTAGTTACGTGGGTCTCATTTAGAGAGTTTTCATAAATATATCCTACAAATGGTACAGACAGAATTGGAGCGTTGTTATTGCTGGGTTTCACTGTTATGTCCACAGCAGCACTGGTAAATCTTTCCACATTGGTTGACTCCATGGCCTACAAAATGTACATAGATATTCTATATCAAGCAACAAAAATAAAAAAAAATTATAAAAAAACTAACTGTGTAGCTTTGTACCAGTATCAAGTCTATCAAAATCTTTAACTAAAATTTAGGATTTATTATTCATCCAATTTAAAAAAAAACATTCCTTAATATCAGAAGTCCATCATGCTAGAAGTGATTATACAATAAACCTAAAATAGAAGCAACACAATGTCAAAGGGTAAACATTATAAAGAGTTTCACACTTTCATTATTCATGGACTTCTGATATTATACAGTACACTACCTTAATTATAACCTGGACATTTCTGACACTCTGTCTGTTGATAACTCTAACTTGACTTAGGCTTCCAGTATATACATTTCCATTGGTAGGTCCTGTAGTTGTCACAGAAAACGTACTCTCGTAACCAGGTGGAATAGCTGAAATAGGAGTAAAATATATATTTTTCAACTTCAAAATACAAGTGGCAGTATTATTGAAGGGCAATAAATCAAAAACAGTCTGTCAAAACTGCCAAAGAAAGAATGTGCATTTATAAAATGAGTTTTTAAAAATATTACATTAAAACCTTAGACACCTTTATTTGCAAAATAGTTTTGTGTAATTTAAGATTTCTTCTGAAAAGCAGAAATCTTGAAAACTACATTAATTTTATAAATTACCGTACTGTTAACATATTTAATTTCATGTGTATATGTATTTATTTTTTGTGGTATAGGAAATAGACATATCTGCGTAGTTAAATTATATTGATTTTGAAAAATGCACTACAACACAATAAGCATTATATAATTTTTGCTTGGTATTAATTTTTTTGCAAAACAAACAACTGCAAAATAAACAAAAATTAGTACATTACATGTTTATAGTATCTGTCTATGAACCTGGAGGTTATAAGTAATAAATGTATTTATTATTGATGATGGAGCTAACTAACCTTACTTACAAACCTAATAGTTGTACAGTAACACCTCCATTCATTACCATCATTTGTTCTGTCAATTTTAGCTTTATAAAGGGGTCTGGCAATAAAATGAAAATGTTTACAAACAAAGACCTAGATTAAATGGACTACAGGACTTCATTATAGTAGGGGGATGAGGCAGATGACAAAGTTATTAAGGGGCCTTATAACAAGGTTTTACTGTATGTTAACTCACTTTGTACCACATAGAACTGTATTGGAGCATTAAGGGTGTCTCTGTCCCGAGCCTGTATAGTGACCTGCTGAGGTTGTCCATTAGTATCATTTCTATCTGTATATATTGTAAGTGGGTTATCCTAAAATGAACAAACAAATTCCATGAATTGGAATCCTCCTGCAAGATAATACATTTTGTGATTTGTACCTGTGTCCAAAGGAAATTGATTCCCAGGAAAATGAGCAAACCACTTCTGGTTAATATCTCCTATCAATGTTGATACTTTGCAAAATAGTGCTTCATAGTTTCGGAGAATTACTCTGGAGATGAAGTTTCTGTGACAAGGATGACTGTTCCAATTTAATAATTTGATACATGTTGCCCTTCTTCTTTGAAAGGCAT
This sequence comes from Anadara kagoshimensis, assembly GCA_021292105.1. Taxonomy (NCBI): domain Eukaryota; kingdom Metazoa; phylum Mollusca; class Bivalvia; order Arcoida; family Arcidae; genus Anadara; species Anadara kagoshimensis. The sequence goes on along the minus strand of CM037861.1, from coordinate 36,888,571 downwards.
GGATAAATATAAAAACTCATAAAAATTAAAATTTTGTGCTGGTCAGTAGTGATAATTTGAGAGATTGATTGATGTGATTTTGTAAGTACATGAAGTAGGTACCCTTTAGAACTAAATATATAAACTGTAAGTTGGGATTTTGTTTACCAGCTATAATGTACAATGATCAGTAATGTCTCAAAAAGTCTCATTTCGAAATCTAATAATTTAATTGACTTAGACTACACCAAGGGTAAATATATGTCTACATGTTACACAATTTTTGCCAGTTCAAGTAAAGTTGCAGAACAACCTAAAACTTTCTGACATGTTATTCTATTTGAAATAAAAATAAATTAGATACAAGTCCCCAGTGTGGTCAATATTCATGCTTGTAAACAATTTTTAAATCCTTAAAATGATTTAACTATGAACAGGAAATCAAAACTCTCATATAAAACTTAAACCAGATTTCTGAAGCTGATCCTGACTCCTTGGTGACAACATAAATCAGTTCAATTCTATAAATAGATCACCTAAAAATTAAGGTCAAGGTCACCAGGGTCAAGATCATCACTGTCCAGTATATACTGACAGTAACACTTGCCAACCATCCTGATTTAATAGATAATTTTTACTAGGTGTAGACATACACCACTAACAGTTGTACAGCCAGTGTAAAGAAATTCAGGGTCAAGGTCATCGTTGTCCAGTATATACTGACAGTAGTACTTACCAACCATCCTGATTTAATAGATGATCTATACACTGGGTGTAGACATACACCACTAACAGTTGTACAGCCAATGTAAAGAAATTCAGGGTGAAGGTCATCGTTGTCCAGTATTCGGACAGTAAGTGTTGCTGTACCAGTTTTTCTCTGATTAGTATCCACAGATTTATCCTAAAATATAAAATTTCATATGGTTTTGTATAAACTGTCACACATTGACATAAAATGAAACAAACATTTTTGTTCCTGTATGTTGGCAATAAGACCAGGAAATAATTCGCTGAATTGAATTGCTTTTGTTTTCCTAAATACAATTTTTAAGTATTAAGCCTCTGTAGTTTTTTATGTAAATTGACAATTTATTCAGTGATTAAGAACAATGTTAGAGTAAACATATAAAAAAAAGATGGTACTTGAAGACAAATTTCACCTTTAACTATAGAGATTGATAAAATCAGAATTATGAATTATGATATATAACTACAGTGGCTAAGTGGGTACTCTCTCCGTAGGTGGGAGGTCAGATTTCTATATCCAACATATCCAATATACAATATAAATAATAAGACTGCAATGACTTACAACTGCTGCTAATTCTAGAACATAATAGTTCTGTCCTTGTGTCAGAGATTCAAAATCCAGGCTACTTTTGACAACAACATAAATCCTAGTGCCATCCTTTGTTAACCCAAACTTTTGTGAACCATCAAGCTAAATTTTAACAGAAAAAATAGCTAATAAATTATGACTGAAATGGGAAATTCAAAAGTGTCCCTATAATGAACCCAATAGCAAAATCTACATGAGCAAAATATGAATAGCCAATGGCACATACACTCCTCAAACAGATTGTTCCTGTAAAGTTTCAAGAAGGTCTGTTAAATAGTTTTTGAGAAAGTGATGGACAAAATACTGGCAGAAAGAATAGAGTAAACACTATATATCCCCTCACTCACTTCGTTTGGGGGATATAATAAGACAATCAAAATATAAACAGTAGTTACTGGTACTCTTGATTATGTCTCTCCATCTTCATTACAATTGATGTATCACCAGCCATGCCTATCATGTCCAATATGTTCAAACTCTGGCCGCTATCACAGTAGCAGCGTAATGACAACTAATGTCATATGACGGTCAGTGACATTATTAAACTGCAGAACTGAGGCCAAGTTTTCATTTTTTGTGTGTAATTCAAGCATGCCAGGCCTTTGTCAGAATATTGTGGGCGTGGTTGGCTATCTGTCAATTGTAAGAGACTAGACTAGCTGTAATATTAAATCAAATGTTCATATTTGCATCCGTATTTTGTACTTAAGGTTTTAAATATTTTAAATATATTGTCCTGAAGACACCAGAAATATGCTGGTCAAACTAATCAATGAATAAAAAATAGAAATATTGTTATCAAATGTTGAGATCTAATTTATTTCTTACAAATTTTTATTATGTTATTCAAACTCTACTGAATACATACCCCCTTGTAATCCACTTTTTAACAACACCATACTCCACTATTCACAGGTGTTGGTTTCCTGTATGTTTAGTATTCAAACATAGGAAGGTGCAAAAATACACACAAAAAAACACGTTAAGACCACCAATACCGGAATGTCAACTTTGGGATGCTCATAATGGCATTATTGTATCTAGTGATGGGAATCAAGTGTCTTAACTATTGGCAATAAAATGAAAACACTTACATGAATCGGTCTTGGTTCTCAATAAATGGAATAATTACAAGTAGAGGTCTAATGAGCTAAAACATGGTCTTACCGTTCCTCCAAGTCCAGGAACAATGGATATATCAAATTGAGCATTGGTACCGGAATCTTGATCACTGGCAGAAATATCTGTAACAATGGATACACCAACAGGTGTCAACTGTAAAAAAATAAATGGATAGGGTCAGTTAAACTAATGCAATGGTACCTGAATTTTGATCTAAGCCAGATATTGTATATTGCTTATATTTCGCTGTAGTTTTATTTTCGTATATTTGCAGTCCGGTTTATTCCCGCAAAATAAAATCACAGTGAAAAAAACAGCATTTTGAGGCATTCAGTAAACCTTCCAGGTTCTCAACCACTTCCTTCTCTTTAAGACTGCGAAAATTTGACAATGCGAATACACTAGGCATCATCAAACCATGAAAATAAAGCAATATATAGTATATAACAATATGTAAGTTAACAAAGGAGAGAGGAAAAATCCAGGTGTTAACTCTGTGAGTGCATTAAATATGCTTTCCATGTTTCCATCTTTATGATAATTTAATGGAGGAAGACGAGAGTTATTGATGTGACATGTCAATATGAATGGAGTGCAGTGATGGAGTTTAAAAAAACCAAATATTTCTAACCAGAGACAACCACTGGCCTTTGTCAGACATTTCAATTAGTACTCATTGGGTCAAATACACATTTAATGTTTAAAGAGTAAATATTGGATAATTTCTACATATTAAGTCTTCTGAACCTGGTCCAATATATGTACAGTTAAATGATGAAAACATTTACAGAATTTCTTTCAGAAGATAACAATTCTGCATGTAAAAATGTAACGATTATTTCTTGTTTGTTTGTGTGCTTTTTTCAATGTTACATCACATAAAGTCCTGTGAGTTTTTGCATGGTGGACATTGCCCATTGTTATGTCATATTAATGTTTCATGCGTTATTGTGCTGTTGACATATTGATATACATGTATCAGGCTTGCCAAACGCATTCTCAGCCAATCAAAAAAAGGCAAAATCATTGGCCATATAATAATGCTTGTTATTTACTCATAAAGTTTAGATTTTGGCCATTTCCTATTACATTTTTTCAGTATATTTTTATGGTACACTTTAAAGAAATCTTAATTATGTCGCTCCATCGTCACTACGGCTGTAAGAAAGAACTCCAGGGGAGAATGTGAAACTTAATATCAACAAGCAAATTCAGTAACTTAGGATCCTCCACCAGCGGGTTCTTTTTTTCAGTCATCTGGTCATAACTCCCAGGTAAATAAGCAAACCAACTCAGGTTACCAATATGTGCATCTCTTATCAATGTTGATGCTTTGCATCAAGTTTTGTGAAATAGTGCTTCATAGTTTTGGAGAATTTGTGCAGTCAAAAATTTCGGATAGATAGACAGAATGATGAATGGAAAACAGATGGAAACTCAAATTTAATATCACTCTCTTTCTTTGAAAGGGAGGGGATAATTATGTCACATTATATTCTTACCTCATTGACTGATAAATAATAATCATCATTACTTAACTTTGGAGCATTGTCATTGACATCTCTGATTGTGACTGACAATGTATAAATGATGATACTACCAGCCTGAAAAAATATAACTCAAAGATCAATAAAAATAGACAAGACCTACTGAATAGTGAAATTATCCCAATTTTGATAGCAATAAATAATAGCTGTGAATGTGATAACAAACATAAGCACAAAATAAACACAGTTTATATGCTCTTGTGAATACCAACATGTCTGTATTTTTTATTTTCATTAAGAACCTTATTGCATGTAAACAGATTTTCTATTTATACCATCACTCACCTTGACCTTTAACCTACTGATCTGACCTATACCAATTTTCATTAAAACCCCAATTGATCAAAAGTTATTTCATGCTAACCTGTGTGACAGAAAAAAAGTATAGGCTAACAATGCTGGAGATCACTGGCTCCCATTTCTATTGGGATATTTATGTACAGTAAAACATTGTTATACTGATAGTCAATAAATTGCCACCTCACTTATTGCAACACTACCTGAAATTTCCAGTCTTTTTATAAGCCTTCCTCAATTTATCACCAAACCCCTTTATAACATCAAAATATGACTGAAGAAATTGTGGCATTGAGGTTTTTCTGTATTTGCATTGCATTTAATGAGAGACTAATGAACAAACTGGCAAATGCACTAATTTTATACACCCTTTAGTGAAAGCATATTTATACACTATATACTGACCCGTGGTGTGCATGTGAGCAGGAGACTAAACTGGGATACATCATCAATAGGACTGGATGTAGGTCCCTGAAAAATACATAAACAAATTTCAAAAGTATTACATAATTCTAGCACCAAAAATAGAAAGTGTAGTTGTTTTTGCAGACACAAGGATTGAATTAAAAACTTTCGTATGGAACATTTTTAAAACTGACAAATAAAAAAAAAAAAAAAAAAAAAAAAAAAAAAAAAAAGCCCCAAAAACCCCACGTTTTCTACTGGAGGTTGTCCCAATCAACGTTCAACAGTTGACGACAGTGTATATAAAGCCAGTAAACTAACAATTTTACACAATGCGGCATAATTAAGAAATTATGTGTTTAGATAGAAACAAACATACTTTATCTATTTATAAAAACTTTCCAAATCCTTGAACTGTCTGAAATTTATCCTTTAGGAAGTAACAAAACATGTATAAAATACAAAATGAAAACGATGAAATCCGGATCACATCATTGCACGACAGTAGATTGATACATGATGCATTCATGTCATTTACTTTGCCTTTGGGCTTATTCGTTTTTAGAAGTCACGGTAGTTGTAAGATGCGTCTTAAGTTGTGTACATGGAATTTCCCTCTTCAAAATAAAAAGGTCTTTATTCTAAATAAAGATTAACAAGTCCATATTAAAAATGAACCGTCGGCGTCTGAACTTGACCAAATTAACAAAAACTACGGTTAAATAAGCTACATAATAAGGTATAAATTCTTGAAAACTTTTCTCTAAGGGACATTTTGTATTGCACTACACACGGACACGACTTGGGTAAGAAGAAAAAAATGCGAATACTCGATTTATATTGATATTCTACAATGGTTATTTGTAGTTTGTGGTCACAAACTGAGTATTTTACATCAAATAGCATCCCGATTTTTAAAATCAAACCAAAATCTTAGACCGTAACTACCATTCGAAGCCAAAAACAAAAACTCGTGCTAATGTTACTCATATCCAATTCCTGTTACTTTTAACTTTAAATCTAAATTATGAGTGTTGAGATGCCACAAGTTCTCCTGTCCTATAACACGATATATTCCATAAATTTATACTACAGTAGTCAGTGTTAATTTTACAGCAATGGACAACCGTTTCGGAATACAATTCTTCAACAGTAGTGCTTGGACAAAAACTGAAACCAACTGTTTTCCAACTGACCGAGGTTTGAAAAAATATTACCATATTGTGTTATAGTACAGAGTGTGGAACTAATCACTCAGGTAGATTTTATCTAAGGCAAGTCTTATCTAAATCAGCATCAAACGACCATTAACTAAGTCATGGCATACCGTGATGAAACATTTAAACCTCGAGACAGACTTCGCCGAAATGTTCGTTGATGAGGGTGAAATGAGCCAACGACAGAAAGGTTGGTCGTTTGAATGTTGCTAAGCGTCGCATCAACAATTTTTCAGTTATTCGCAAAGAGAATTACTTTACTAATCTCTATGGATCAATCTATGAACAAGTTCGTGTATGCATGTAAAGTGCGAGTGTGTTGTATGGTCTGCCTTGCAACAGCGTACACTCAGGGCGACTTTAAGGTGCTCACCGAGTCAGTACGCCGCAGACAAGCGCACCACTTCCCCAGTCACATGATACCGACACTGGGTGAACCAGTAAAGACCAACGGCAAATGAAAATTCACTTTCTTACATGTGGTCTGACATGTTTTTGTAGACTGGCGTCTTATGCATTAGGCCACCGCGGCCGCAGTACCGACAACAACATAAACCAATAAAATGTATTTATAAAGGATAAAATGTATTTTCCTTACTTCTCTATCCAACGGGTTTTGGATTTCCAGGTACACACCACTGTTAAGACCACCGACGAAACTGTTGCTAGGTAACGTCCTCTGAAGCATTGTAAATGTTGCGTTGTTAGGATGGAACGAGATGACAGAAGGCGTTGATGGCAAAGCGCTCAGTGAAACGGACATTCCTGTTGCAGCTTCGTTGCCATTTAAAATACCATAGATGCCAAGATAAGCTCTATATAAAGATTTCTCACTATCTGGTTTTGACAGATCTAGAAAAAATAAAACGACAATATAAAGCTTTCTCACTATCTGGTTTGGACAGATCTAGAAAAAATAAAACGACAATAAATGCCCGTCTATGGCGACGTAAACTTGTGACAAATATAATATTTACAATCTATAAGTATTCGATTTACAATGATGTATATATACATGTACCTGTGCCCAAGTTCATTTATGCTTAAATTACGCAAAGAAAATAAATAACCATCAAGGTACTACGAAAAAAAACTCGGACAACACCGAGCCCTGCGCCCGTTTTGCATGATGATTGTCCAGTATCCGTCAAAACTCAAGAGAATCCAATTCGAGTAGATCTATACCATTTTTATAAACTTGTTTTTTGGAATTTCATGTTAAGTTTTAACATTGAGGTATAATTTGATCAGCTACATTCTAATAAGTTATAAAAGGAAAAAAATTCCCATGAAGAGTTTGAACGGGAGGATGTTCAGGTATATAGTTGTCCTTAGACTCAATGCCTTGTTTTTTATTCCCCGCCTTTCGAAGAAGGGGGTGGGTTAATTAATTCGAGTTTCAGTCTGTCCTCTCGTCCGTCCACCATTCATTCCCTCCAAAAATTTTGTCTGCGCAAATTCTCCAAAACTATGAAGCACATTTTCATGGAACTTGGTGCAAAGTATCAACATTGATAGAGATGCGCATATCGTTAACCCGATTTGGTTTGCTCATTTTCCTGAGAGTTATTGTCCTTTGAACATATGTGCAAATCACAAAAAGAACCTGCTGGCATGGGGATCCTAATTCATTGAATTTACTTGTTACAATCAAAACATTCAGTCGTAGTCATTTTTCCGAACTCATAGAAGAATAATTCTTATTTGGCCAGCCAATTTACTTAAACTACATGGATGTTACGACGCACTGTTAATCGGCATGTTATTCCAAATTTTCTTTCACAAATTGGTATCATACGATGGCAAACGGTATTATGACGGGTGTAAGGAAAACACAGACGACGAGGACCCGTCCAATTTTCTGGGAAACCCAAGTCCTCTAACTTTGGTATTGTGTTGTTCTTAATACACTATGTAATTTATGTTACATGTCACTGAACATATATTATGCCTTATATTGGACAAGTCACACACACACACACACACACACACACACACACACACACTCTCTCTCTCTCTCTCTTCTCTCTCTCTCTCTCTTAAGGCAAACATACACGTTGTGGTGCTTGACACTGAAACACACACTCGCACACGCGCGTGGAAGTGAAGATCGTTTTGTTTTTTCTTAAATGTGGCATATAAATGGTGATAATGATTATCAGATTTAAATGATTGCGGTGCATACGAATAACGGAACACACACACACACACACACACACACACACACACACACACACACTTTCTTAAGGCAAATTAAACATACACGTTGTGGTGCTTGACACTAAAACAGACACACTCTCGCACGCGTGTGTCACGTGTAAATCGTTTCTTCATAACAGATTAAGTGTGGCATAATAATGGTGATAATGATTCGCAGATTAAAACATCTGAGGACGGTTGATTGCGGTGCATACGAATAACGGAACCGTGCCAACCAGTAACAGCCAAATGATGAAATACTGATAATCATTTATACACAGATTTTTAACCTCAAGTGAAAGAGGATGGTTGGTCGGTAGTTCTACATCATATCACCAATTTCGCATCTATGTTCCATGTGGTGCGCAACTATTGATCTTTTTTGCATACATTTCAAATTAAAATTAGCAGACTTTATCTTGATAATTTGTAAATGCCAATGACAATAGCACAATGATCCTTGTCATTAACCAAGTTGAACCCTAAACCATAGAGGCCTTGTGATTAAAAGCTTATGCTCTTAACCACTAGGCAACCGTAGCCCAGTGAAAATGAACCCTGGACCATAGACACCTTGTGGTAAAAGGCTAATGCCTTAACCACTAGGCAACAGTAGTCCAGGGGCAGATGATGGCTATTGCATGCAATAGAACACCAAATGTACAATACAACAGAAAGAAATCAGAAAGCTAAAAGTCAGAAGTATAAGAATTGAGAGAACGCCTCAGTAAGGGCGAGCGGTCGAATATCCATCACGGAAATACTCAACCACCTTCCCGTTTGACATCGGAGATTGCTCCGATATCTACACTATTCTGTTAAGAACAGCGAGGGAAATATTGTTGTCATCTTCGCGCAATGTTGTGTTATATAAAGATACACGATTTCACTTCATTGTGGTATCGTAAATTAATTTATTTGACAACTTATTTGTAAATGCATGTTTTATTTTATGCTTAATGTCGGTATATAAATAAAAAATTATATCATTTTGTGTTTATTAATTTCATCACATTGTTGTCGGCTTATTGAAATATTAGATAAAATACAATAAAAATTGTTCTTAGTTTTACCATACCACATAACTCTTTATTAACACAATACATTTTAAAGAATGGTGAACACAGTTCCGGGTATAAAACATCCACGACTTACCTATACGATTAATTAACGGTAAAACTTGACCCAGAGAAATACGGACAATTCAACAACGCGTTAGAAAACACAAATACACACCGTGACATACACCGTAAACACACACCGTGTCATACACTGTGAAAACACACACACACACACACACACACACACACACACACACACACACTTTCCTAAGGCAAACATACACGTTGTGGTGCTTGACACTAAAACAGACACACTCTCGCACGCGTGTGCAAATGTAAATCGTTTTTCATAACAGATTAAGTGTGGCATAATAATGGTGATAACGATTCTCAGATTAAAACATCTGAGGACGGTTGATTGCGGTGCATACGAATAACGGAACCGTGCCAACCAGTAACAGCCAAATGATGAAATACTGATAATGATTTATACACAGATTTTTAACCTCAAGTGAAAGAGGATGGTTGGTCGGTAGTTCTACATCATATCACCAATTTCGCATCTATGTTCCATGTGGTGCGCAACTATTGATCTTCTTTGCATACATTTCAAATTAAAATTAGCAGACTTTATCTTGATAATTTGTAAATGCCAATGACAATAGCACAATGATCCTTGTCATTAACCAAGTTGAACCCTAAACCATAGAGGCCTTGTGATTAAAAGCGTATGCTCTTAACCACTAGGCAACCGTAGCCCAGTGAAAATGAACCCTGGACCATAGACACCTTGTGGTAAAAGGCTAATGCCTTAACCACTAGACAACAGTAGTCCAGGGGCAGATGATGGCTATTGCATGCAATAGAACACCAACTGTACAATACAACAGAAGAAATCAGAAAGCTAAAAGTCAGAAATATAAGAATTGAGAGAGCGCCCCGGTAAGGGCGAGTGGTCGAATATCCATCACAGAAATACTCAACCACCTTCCCGTTTGACATCGGAGATTGCTCCGACATCTACACTATTCTGTTAAGAACAGCGAGGGAAATATTGTTGTCATCTTCGCGCAATGTTGTGTTATATAAAGATACACGATTTCACTTCATTGTGGTATCGTAAATTAATTTATTTGACAACTTATTTGTAAATGCATGTTTTATTTTATGCTTAATGTAGGTATATAAATAAAAAATTATATCATTTTTGTGTTTATTAATTTCATCACATTGTTGTCGGCTTATTGAAATATTAGATAAAATACAATAAAAATTGTTCTTAGTTTTACCATACCACATAACTCTTTATTAACACAATACATTTTAAAGAATGGTGAACACAGTTCCGGGTATAAAACATCCACGACTTACCTATACGATTAATTAACGGTAAAACTTGACCCAGAGAAATACGGACAATTCAACAACGCGTTAGAAAACACAAATACACACCGTGACATACACCGTAAACACACACCGTGTCATACACTGTGAAAACACACACACACACACACACACACACACACACACACACACACACACACACTTTCCTAAGTCAAACATACACGTTGTGGTGCTTGACACTAAAACACACACACTCTCGCACGCGTGTGCAAATGTAAATCGTTTTTCATAACAGATTAAGTGTGGCATAATAATGATGATAACGATTCTCAGATTAAAACATCTGAGGACGGTTGATTGCGGTGCATACGAATAACGGAACCGTGCCAACCAGTAACAGCCAAATGATGAAATACTGATAATCATTTATACACAGATTTTTAACCTCAAGTGAAAGAGGATGGTTGGTCGGTAGTTCTACACCATATCACCAATTTCGCATCTATGTTCCATGTGGTGCGCAACTATTGATCTTTTTTGCATACATTTCAAATTAAAATTAGCAGACTTTATCTTGATAATTTGTAAATGCCAATGACAATAGCACAATGATCCTTGTCATTAACCAAGTTGAACCCTAAACCATAGAGGCCTTGTGATTAAAAGCTTATGCTCTTAACCACTAGGCAACCGTAGCCCAGTAAAAATGAACCCTGGACCATAGACACCTTGTGGTAAAAGGCTAATGCCTTAACCACTAGGCAACAGTAGTCCAGGGGCAGATGATGGCTATTGCATGCAATAGAACACCAACTGTACAATACAACAGAAAGAAATCAGAAAGCTAAAAGTCAGAAGTATAAGAATTGAGAGAACGCCTCAGTAAGGGCGAGCGGTCGAATATCCATCACGGAAATACTCAACCACCTTCCCGTTTGACATCGGAGATTGCTCCGATATCTACACTATTCTGTTAAGAACAGCGAGGGAAATATTGTTGTCATCTTCGCGCAATGTTGTGTTATATAAAGATACACGATTTCACTTCATTGTGGTATCGTAAATTAATTTATTTGACAACTTATTTGTAAATGCATGTTTTATTTTATGCTTAATGTAGGTATATAAATAAAAAATTATATCATTTTTGTGTTTATTAATTTCATCACATTGTCGGCTTATTGAAATATTAGATAAAATACAATAAAAATTGTTCTTAGTTTTACCATACCACATAACTCTTTATTAACACAATACATTTTAAAGAATGGTGAACACAGTTCCGGGTAGAAAACATCCACGACTTACCTATACGATTAATTAACGGTAAAACTTGACCCAGAGAAATACGGACAATTCAACAACGCGTTAGAAAACACAAATACACACCGTGACATACACCGTAAACACACACCGTGTCATACACTGTGAAAACACACACACACACACACACACACACACACACACACACACACACACACTTTCCTAAGGCAAACATACACGTTGTGGTGCTTGACACTAAAACAGACACACTCTCGCACGCGTGTGCAAATGTAAATCGTTTTTCATAACAGATTAAGCGTGGCATAATAATGGTGATAACGATTCTCAGATTAAAACATCTGAGGACGGTTGATTGCGGTGCATACGAATAACGGAACCGTGCCAACCAGTAACAGCCAAATGATGAAATACTGATAATGATTTATACACAGATTTTTAACCTCAAGTGAAAGAGGATGGTTGGTCGGTAGTTCTACATCAAATCACCAATTTCGCATCTATGTTCCATGTGGTGCGCAACTATTGATCTTCTTTGCATACATTTCAAATTAAAATTAGCAGACTTTATCTTGATAATTTGTAAATGCCAATGACAATAGCACAATGATCCTTGTCATTAACCAAGTTGAACCCTAAACCATAGAGGCCTTGTGATTAAAAGCTTATGCTCTTAACCACTAGGCAACCGTAGCCCAGTGAAAATGAACCCTGGACCATAGACACCTTGTGGTAAAAGGCTAATGCCTTAACCACTAGGCAACAGTAGTCCAGGGGCAGATGATGGCTATTGCATGCAATAGAACACCAACTGTACAATACAACAGAAAGAAATCAGAAAGCTAAAAGTCAGAAATATAAGAATTGAGAGAGCGCCCCGGTAAGGGCGAGTGGTCGAATATCCATCACGGAAATACTCAACCACCTTCCCGTTTGACATCGGAGATTGCTCCGACATCTACACTATTCTGTTAAGAACAGCGAGGGAAATATTGTTGTCATCTTCGCGCAATGTTGTGTTATATAAAGATACACGATTTCACTTCATTGTGGTATCGTAAATTAATTTATTTGACAACTTATTTGTAAATGCATGTTTTATTTTATGCTTAATGTAGGTATATAAATAAAAAATTATATCATTTTTGTGTTTATTAATTTCATCACATTGTTGTCGGCTTATTGAAATATTAGATAAAATACAATAAAAATTGTTCTTAGTTTTACCATACCACATAACTCTTTACTACCACAATACATTTTAAAGAAGGGTGAACACAGTTCCGGGTATAAAACATGCACGGCTTACCTATACGATTAATTAACGGTAAAACTTGACCCAGAGAAATACGGACAATTAAACAACGCGTTGATAAAAGACACAAATACACACCGTGTCATACACCGTGAAAACACACACACACACACCTACCTCGAGATACACCTTGAACATACACACGCACACACACATGTTATAATGCTTTTAAACGCAAACATGAACATTGTAGTGCACAGATAAACGCACATATGATCCTAAACACAAAAACGTACACATTGCCGTGTTAGCACAAATACGCTAAGATCGTGGTGCTTAAGTTGTCCACCACACATACAAATGCACATTGTGGTGCGTAACGCAAAAAGCACACATCGTGGTACTAAACAGAAAAACACAGACACACCATTAATCGTGGCACACACACACACACACACACACCTCGAGATACACCTTGAACATACACACGCACACACACATGTTATAATGCTTTTAAACGCAAACATGAACACTGTAGTGCTTAACACAAACACACACATAAACGCACATATGGTCCTAAACACAAAAACGTACACATTGCCGTGTTAGCACAAATACGCTAAGATCGTGGTGCTTAAGCTTACCACTTACACATAAAAATGCACATTGTGGTGCCTAACGCACACGCGCACACACACACACACACACACACACACACAGAGAGAGAGAGAGAGAGAGAGAGAGAGAGAGAGACATACCCGTTTTATTAGCTTCTGACAGAGAGATTGTTATAGATGGGTTACTTCCACCTGACTGGGAACCACCGACGTAATCACATGCTGTAAATAGATACATACTAATGCATTTATACATTGAAAATAAAAGATTTACCGGTGTCTTTGATTTGTTTCCGAATATGAAAAAGTTACGGAACATGTGACGTTTCAATTGAAATTTTTGTGATGTTATTTTTTGCATTTTATTCCAATTATTTTTCCATATTTAGAGAATGGAAATTCATTGAAAAGTTTGAGGATAAAAATTAATGGATATTTGTTGCAACTTAAACGACATTAATACAAACAGGCTGGTTGTGTACCTATTCTTGCTATCTTGTTTATTTCATGCGTGATTTCACAATTTTAAAACATAATGTTTTGAAGTTAGAAATACTGGATTAAAATCACAAAAAGAACACCTATAATACAAAGCTCTGCAAGCAAGAATTACTATATAGAACAGGTATTCCAGGAGGCCAATAGCTTTCTGCAGCAGGGATTACACCATTATCATGCTTTGCTACATGATCTATATAGCAGGGTATGCTAGTGTAATTTTGGACCCGTTGATAGTAGAAGACAGCGTGAAGTTGGATGTGTACAACAGACAGTATTCATCTTGTTTTGTCAAGAACATGCAGCGTAACTAGCATGGTAGACCAATAAATATGAGTGAAGAGAGAGGAAAGCAGAGCCAAATGTTGCAATTATGCACATATTGCACAGCAGTAAATTGACATCCCCACTGTCTATCTCACTGCAAACAGCAACCAGACGCGACCACTTGACATCCCCACTGCCTATCTCACTGCAAACAACAACCAAACGCGACCACTTGCAGACGTTGATTTCCTGCATACTTCATACTTGAAATGATTTTTCCAAAACATTATTAGAATCTTGAATACGGTACACGAGAGCCCGAAAACCTGTGAGTACACCTACAGCTTCTGGTAGTAACTGTGCATTTTATAGGTTTGCACTAAACAAGCACCGGTAAGCCATACCATGCCAGGTCTAATACCTTAATGGGATGAATGGGTTGGTTGGTTGTAATGTTGCTTCACGTTACATCAACAATTTTCAGCTATTCGTGACGAGAGCAAGTTTATTCATCGACATTCCTGCGTGCATGACATGCGAGAGTGTGTTTTTAAGGTCTGCCTTGTACTAACGCGCACTCGGGGGGCATTTTAGGTGCTAAAACACAGAGATAGTGTCATGCAGACAAGTATAAAAATCCCCCATTCACATTTTATCGGCATCGGTTGAACCAATTGATACTCTTAATATCAAGTGCTAGGGGTAGAGGTTAGGGAAGAATAGCGGTCACACCATCAGTGAAGATTAGCACCAAACAATATGAAAGCACATTGCAAAATTATTACTTACCTGACTGTGCATCTGAACAGGAAATAAAAACCAGAAAAATACAGAGTACTCCTCCGAAAGTTTGAACCATCATTCTCTGTAGATTTAAATGTAATCCTGCTAGAAAATTAAAAAAGCAAACAAAATAATACACTATCACAAAAGCTTCTACAAGATGTTTGTTAACGCCTATATCTTATATATTATAAAGCATTACTGGCTATGACTGGAAAAATACACCGATTTGGCAGTTAGTTAGAGGTCGGCGTTTTGACGCGTGGTAACTTATGTCCAGATAAAATTCTGTAATAATATATATATGTATTTCTGACATACAACCATTTCAAAGACAATAGTCAATAGTACAAATCATATTAAGTCGACGTTTTTAAACAAGAGATCATGGCCCTAATTGAATTAGTTAATACACAAGTATGTGATAATGACAAGATTAACTCGGTCAGTAATACAAAACTATTGAATAGTAACTTAAAACAATACACAATGACTTAATAAGAAATATGACTAGCTTATAGTAATTTACATATAGATTAACTCAATAGTACTTTAATGGTAAATTATTGGTATAAAATTACAAAGTTTTTTTTGTGTTAATTGTAACAAACTACATTGATTCAGTGTATTATTTTATTATGAACAGAAAACTCGATTTTCAAAACAACAGTATTGTTTACACCTTTTGTTCATCGAGTCAAAAGGTTTTGATTACCGCATGTCATTGCAAACCAAATGTTTGTAGCCTTTGTATATTCTGTTGTTAACAGTTCTTTAAAGCTTAGAATAACGAAGTTATGCTTAAATACCAGATATTTTTTTTTTACCAAAACTGCATTTTGAGTGTGTTTGTTTTCAGCAATTTCAGTACGAACAAAAGCATTCACCACAAACTTCATACTCAGCCATTTAGAAATGGGTAATAAACACTTTCTTGTACAAGTATGCAACAAATTGAAAAATTGAATGGTGTCAGACTATAGACAACTGAGAGAGACATATACGGTCCAGAGCTCCAGATAAGAATTTGACATGAAGGGTTATTACCCCCTCCTTTTTTTTTCTGAAGGGTATCCTGTAAAATATAAAGAGTATCGACACTAATTCATAAAAATGTAAAGAGTATTTTAAAAAAATGAAAGGGTATTTACACAGATACTCCTCTTATCTGTAGCTCTGTACAATACCTGACAACAGCCAACTCAACCAACGCGTGGGAATAAATGCATTAAAGAGAACAAAACACTAACCCAGAACAATGTACTCTAAAACTAGTGTTTAAACACACACACACACACACACACACACACACACACACACACACACACTTCCAGAAATGTCGATAAAGTTGATCCTTTAATGAGGTTAATTTCAATATTCAAAACTTAAAAAATAAGTTAAATGTAGAAGTAAGGAGATCAAACAGACCGGAAACATCCGTTTTAATGATTGTAATTGTATTTGTGTAGTCACATTGTTTTTATCGTGGTGTCGTGTTTATTTGTTTACCAAGTATAGGAATATTGTATAACATGATTTTAGTCAAATAAAACGTAAGTTCTTCAAATTACATCGAGAATAATCGATAATCTAAATCGGTCGATATGTAGATTAGTTAAAACATGAATCAATAAACCCGAAGATAATATCAATCAAAACTAAACATACTAATTCATGTCCGAATCACAGTCCAGAAGCAAAGTAAAAACCTTGAAAGTGACAAGTTAGATTAAACACGTGAACTTCAACCAGGGACGTGAGACCAGGTGCTACGGAACGATAAGCGCCCCCTGTTTAGGTAGCTACACCCGCCACGTGTGTAATCAAAATTTAGTGAAAGAAACATGGAACTATGGGACATCAAAAATATCCAGGGCAATCCTGGACACAGAGACATAAAACTTACCAACAATTTTAATACTGTGATCAATTTATCTTACAAACCTCGCAAAATTGAAGCCATCAAAACCTAATAGTTATATGTGGTTTGTTCAAAGCTTAAGATTTGTTATTTTACTTAAAATTAGCCAATATGGCATTTGTGAAACAGATTCACTCTCTTTTTAATGAACATTTTTCAATAATGAATTTCTTGGCAATTTGATTAAAAACTAAAATATAATGCTGAACCATCCTCAGAACTGTATTGTGTATTATTATTTTTTTATTAAGGACCATAGTTTGGTTGTAAAATTAAACGGGTGGCGAGTGTTTTAAAAGTACGCTAAAAGATTGCATTATGTGTAAATCCAATATATACACAGCGCAGACTTGTCGAAAGTTTAACACAGAGTTTACGAAAAAGAAGTCGAAGCTCGACTTCCGAGTGGCCGAGAAATCAAATGGCTGGAAAGATCCCGAGACATAGATAGCATCTGTCAAAAAGCTGTCAAGATGTAACTGACAAAGAGCCGATATAGCATCTGTCGGAAAGCTGTCAAGATGTAACTGACAAAGAGCCGATATAGCATCTGTCGGAAAGCTGTCAAGATGTAACTGACAAAGAGCCGATATAACATCTGTCGGAAAGATGTCAAGATGTAACTGACGAAGAGCCAATATAGCATCTGTCGGAAAGATGTCAAGATGTAGCTGACAAAGAGCCGATATAGCATCTGTCAAAAAGCTGTCAAGATGTAGCTGACAAAGAGCCGATATAACATCTGTCGGAAAGATGTCAAGATGTAACTGACGAAGAGCCAATATAGCATCTGTCGGAAAGATGTCAAGATGTAGCTGACAAAGAGCCGATATAGCATCTGTCAAAAAGCTGTCAAGATGTAGCTGACAAAGAGCCGATATAACATCTGTCGGAAAGATGTCAAGATGTAACTGACGAAGAGCCAATATAGCATCTGTCGGAAAGATGTCAAGATGTAACTGACGAAGAGCCGATATAACATCTGTCGGAAAGATGTCAAGATGTAGCTGACAAAGAGCCGATATAGCATCTGTCAAAAAGCTGTCAAGATGTAGCTGACAAAGAGCCGATATAGCATCTATCAAAAAGCTGCCAAGATGTAGCTGACAAAGAGCCGATATAGCATCTGTCAAAAAGCTGTCAAGATGTAGCTGACAAAGAGCCGATATAGCATCTATCAAAAAGCTGTCAAGATGTAGCTGACAAAGAGCCGATATAGCATCTATCAAAAAGCTGTCAAGATGTAACTGACAAAGAGCCGATATAACATCTGTCGGAAAGCTGTCAAGATGTAGCTGACAAAGAGCCGATATAGCATCTATCAAAAAGCTGTCAAGATGTAGCTGACAAAGAGCCGATATAGCATCTGTCAAAAAGCTGTCAAAATGTAGCTGACAAAGAGCCGATATAGCATCTGTCAAAAAGCTGTCAAGATGTAGCTGACAAAGAGCCAATATAGCATCTATCAAAAAGCTGTCAAGATGTAACTGACGAAGAGCCGATATAGCATCTGTCAAAAAGCTGTCAAGATGTAGCTGACAAAGAGCCGATATAGCATCTATCAAAAAGCTGTCAAGATGTAGCTGACAAAGAGCCGATATAGCATCTGTCGGAAAGCTGTCAAGATGTAGCTGACAAAGAGCCGATATAGCATCTGTCGGAAAGCTGTCAAGATGTAGCTGACAAAGAGCCGATATAGCATCTATCAAAAAGCTGTCAAGATGTAGCTGACAAAGAGCCGATATAGCATCTGTCGGAAAGCTGTCAAGATGTAGCTGACAAAGAGCCGATATAGCATCTATCAAAAAGCTGTCAAGATGTAGCTGACAGAGAGCCGATATAGCATTTGTCGGAAAGCTGTCAAGATGTAACTGACAAAGAGCCGAGATGTGCAGCACCAATCTGTAGCTTATCGTTAAAGTAGCGACAGGTCTGCACTGTATGACCGTCTAAAGTAGTTGGTTGGTTGGTTGAATCTCACTTAACGTCGCACCTGCATTTTTTCAGCTATTCGCGACGAAAACTATTTTATTAATCTCTATGGATTAATTTATGAAAAAGTTCGTGTATGCATGTGAAGCGAGAGTATGTTGTATGGCCTGCCTTGTACTAGCGCGCACTCAGGGCGAGTTAAAGAGTCAGTACGCCGAAGACAAGCGTACCACTCCCCATTCAGATTATACTGACACCGAGTGAACCAGTAAAGGCCAACAAGAAGGAAAATTCACTTTCCACATGTGGCCTGAGCGGGACTCGAACTCACAGCGGTGAGAGACCCTGGATTTGTAGCGTACAAAATAGTGTCAATCAATCTTGTCTATCTTTCATATTACGTCCGTTTGTTGTGGGTTGTTTTGACTTTTGTCAATCACTTGTTTTCATCTCTGCTACAAATGTCTGTATCCCAGACATGTAAAACAATATGGGTGGACAGGTGTCCTTTGAAATACATAGTAGTAGTACAAATAGTAGTTTTATTTTAAGAAGCACCGCATGCAACACCTGAACCAAAATACAATATTCACTTTTTCCGAGATTTCCAATATTACATGGATCCTAATTCTCCATTCAATCAATTATTGAGAATAGTGGAGTGGGGTTATCTTGTTTTACGGCTTCTGCAAGATTTTTTCACTTATATTAGGGTGTTCAGTTATGAGATGGTAGAGGAAACCGGAGTGTGCTCGGAGAAAAGCACCTACAGTACCTTCGGCAAGCGAATGTTAGGAATAGTAAACAAACGATAACAGTAAAAATA
Source organism: Anadara kagoshimensis (assembly GCA_021292105.1). Classification (NCBI taxonomy): domain Eukaryota; kingdom Metazoa; phylum Mollusca; class Bivalvia; order Arcoida; family Arcidae; genus Anadara; species Anadara kagoshimensis. Next base: position 36,868,678 of record CM037861.1, on the reverse strand, counting down.
AATAAGTAAAAATTCATACCTTGATTGCATAAAATATTCAGTATCGCTAGTTTATCGCCTGCAAAGTATGGTCTGGAATAAATAGACGATTAGAAAAATTCGAAATTACGAAAAAGTATCCATTAACCCAGGTCAACGCTCTTTCACTGTACTAAATATCCTTAAAAAGCAGTATTAATTAACTTGCAAGTTCATTATTCGACCGAGAAAAACAATACATTCCCGGTATCAGAATGAATAACTGTTCATGCGGCACTTTTCTGTTGTGATTGTGAAAAGCATTTTGTATTTAAATACATATTTAAAGTGTTAAAAAGCTAAATTAATGCTTTGTAACGTTAAAAAATTAAACACATAGGGCATATTGTTCAGTAAATAATAAAAACGGAACACAATATACATTATGAACCATTGTTGTGTCCGTACAAGAATACGCGGGAAAACATTTCAAAATTTATTATTCATTACTACAGCAGTTTTACGGTGGTAGTGTGTACCATTGATTTTCTGGTGTTAAAACACCTGTATCTTCGTATATTACGTATGCCATCAGTATTTTGTATGGTTCAGCGACAAAACTAACACACAATGTATATAAATAATTCATTTAACTTGTTATCTCCGTAACGTTAATGTACGGCGACACAAAAGTGACATGGAACATTTATTTATATTACGTGTTTTCGTAGTGACCTATTACATTAGCAAGTAATAATTAAATTCTCCTTTGTTTTAATCATTTTGATTGGTCCAATTTTCTCCGTTACGTTTACGTTTGCATGGCCCTCAGTGACGTCATCTTATTATGGATGACGCACATAGACATTTGAATTCCTACGCCGTCGCGATGCTATCTTTCCTTGCCACGGCTATATTGTTGTTAAATTGTTGATTTGTTGTCAGTGAAAAATTTCTATAAATAGAATCATAATATTTATGGTAATTATTACGTGAAATATATAATTATTTTATATTACGTGCACACAATAGGTTATATAAAAATATATGTCATGTCACCTCTGTAACGTCGTATAAATGTAGCATTTGAAGATTAGATTTTGTTACTGTTTTAGTCGATGCAATCTCGCACACATAAAGTGAAAAAAGAAAATCGATAATTGACCAAAAAGTTTTTATGCATTATTGCAAGACAAAAGGTCAGTAAAATCACACATATTTTTTATGGTATTGATTTTGGAAACTGAGACATTGTAATAAACTAACAGACTTGTATATTGAGGACTGTCAGTCACATATTCTAAAATGCAGAACAGTATTTGTAAAAATCCGTATTATGTAACTAGATTTATCATATACTTTGTAGTAAATAAGTAGTTTCTGCACGCTAAGAAACGGTTAATATGACGTCATCCATATCACCGACCGCACGCACCCGGTCGAAAAACCCGTATCACCGGTCTGATATCGATATCAGACCCGATATCAGACCCGATATCAGACCGTCTACTCAGAACAAATAGATCTAACCACTATATCAATTAGAAAATTCTTCGATGGCATCCTTACGCATTATAAATAAAGGTCTCCCACGAAGGAATATATATTATGCGAATGTGATTATTTGGAGGAATGCATTTTTACAAACTAATTTAACTTGAATAGTCTAATTGCCGCCAAGTTGAATTTTGTTTGATATTGAATATTTTTTATATTTTCTATTGAATATTGTTTGATAAATGTCTGTATTTAATGCATGTATTTGTTTTAAATGGTAAAAAATTTAAGTTTATGATAAACAGAATAAAACATGGTGAAATCCATATCATATACCATATCAGACCTCGACCAATATCAAACCTCGGGCTAAAGCCCTCGGTCTGATATGGGGGGTCTCGGTCAGATATGGCATATGGTATGGATTTCACCATGTATTATTCTATATGTTATGCATTGGTCATAGAATTTCTATACGTAGTATCCAATGAGATCAGGGGCGTAAATAGGAACCAATTATAACCGAGGCAAAAAAGTAGAATTGCCAAAGGCGCTTAGGGTTTGGGGTATGGTTCTCCTGAAAAAAAAAATTAAAAATGGCGCCAAAATGTCGCATTTTGTGGTGTTTTTCGATTTCCGTTTTTTGTTAAAGGAATTTAAATTCTAAAAAATGTTATCATTAAAATTACTCAAATAGAATCCTAAGTCGGAACAACATAAGGCATATTCTCTGATGAAAAATAGCATTTTGGTATGAAATCTTAGAATGTGGCCGGCGATGTTTATTACAAACACTATTATTGGTGTCAAAATGTTCGTTATATTGTGATTAAGATCTTTTGAAGCTGATGATTAAAAAAGCGACCCTAGTGTAGTTGTGTTGAATTGGTTCATCAAATAATACGTAATGTGTTCAACAGTTACATTATGGATGATACTTGCTGCTAACATTCCAAAGGCAAGTCAATTGCGGTCACGTTTGCACGAGAATGCTGCTGTGTAATTAATGAAACAATTCGCTACGTGTGACTGGCTTAAGTGACAGATCCATGTGTCTTCTTCCTCGATGACTCGAGCAAGTAGTTTTGACTATAGTAAATAAATTGTTACTGTTCGTATGTGCTTCTGGATGCTGTATTAATAAACCTGTTTCAAGCTACATAATCCTATTTTCTATCTTGCCTCATGTTCATAAAATTATTAGACACCATTTTTCGATTATTATTTAACGCATTGTGAAACAGGAAAACTTTCAAAATGTAAAATGGTTTTCGGAGGTTATTTAGTCTTCTAATTTTTTTGGTTGTTCAGTTGTTCAGCACAATAGCACATCCCAAAAATGTCAATATTTGACCCTTAACAAGTGTTGTTCTAGTTTCCTGATTAAGTATTTTTGTGTCTTATTATTCGGAGGTGTAAAAACAGTTAAAGAGATAGTTAAATTACTTATTACTTTTGTTAACAATGCTACAAAATTCGCAAGTTAGGGAGCGTCTAGTTGCTTTTTATGGAAGGCGTATTAAAGATTTCGTAATTATTGACTACAATAGACATAACTGGAGTAGTTTCAATATACGCTAGGGATCTGGTTGGTGAAGCATTAAAAAAAACCGTAAAGTGATTCATAAATTATTTTTGTTACAAAAACGTCTCAAAAAGGGTCTCTAAGGACGTATTACTACAAGATTAATGTACCGAGATCTTGTTTATCACTTATTATCAGATTATCAGATAAAAATTAAATAGTTAACTTTAGAGTAATCATAATTGTAGATTTACACATCAATAACTCTAATGTTACTACCATAGTCCAAAATGGTAAAAAATCCAAATTTATGATGCTGAGTTCTGAAAAAGAATAATATTTTTGTAGTTTATGGTAGTAATAAACACATTATAAATCAATACCAATATCACACTTAAGTAAATTCATTAATTTTTTCTGATAATTTTCTCTTAATTATGTTAACAAAGCCGATATTTTATTTACTAAATCATTATCTGTGTATTGAAAATGTGATGAACTGATATCTCATATTGTGTGGGAAAACAATTACTTCATATTAAATCCTTTACGTTAAAAGCAATGTTTTTAGCCGCCATAAAGCTTAGCAAACATTGATTCCATTAGTAAAAATTAAAGGTATTTTTCATTTGGGTGTATTTTCAAAGTAAATGAAAAGCAGTTTACTTTGGACAGGTATTTAATGCTAATATCGTGATGGTCATGTTATATATAGCTTTGAAGTAGTTATAAAGAGGTTCGGTTTTTGGAAATGATTTGGTTTTAACAAAATTGTTAAATTGTATGATTGATACTAAAGTCATATTATTGAGAGGACATTTGAGACACTAAAGTCATATTATTGAGAGGACATTTGTGATACTAAAGTATTGAGAGGACATTTGTGACACTAAAGTCATATTATTGAGAGGACATTTGTGACACTAAAGTCATATTATTGAGAGAACATTTGTGACACTAAAGTCATATTATTGAGAGGACATTTGTGACACTAAAGTCATATTATTGAGAGGACATTTGTGACACTAAAGTCATATTATTGAGAGGACATTTGTTATACTAAAGTCATATTATTGAGAGGACATTTGTGACACTAAAGTCATATCATTGAGAGGACATTTGTGACACTAAAGTCATATCATTGAGAGAACATTTGTGACACTAAAGTCATATTATTGAGAGGACATTTGTGACACTAAAGTCATATCATTGAGAGGACATTTGTGATACTAAAGTCATATCATTGAGAGGACATTTGTTATACTAAAGTCATATTATTGAGAGGACATTTGTGACACTAAAGTCATATCATTGAGAGGACATTTGTGACACTAAAGTCATATCATTGAGAGGACATTTGTGACACTAAAGTCATATCATTGAGAGGACATTTGTGACACTAAAGTCATATCATTGAGAGGACATTTGTGATACTAAAGTCATATCATTGAGAGAACATTTGTTATACTAAAGTCATATCATTGAGAGAACATTTGTTATACTAAAGTCATATCATTGAGAGAACATTTGTTATACTAAAGTCATATCATTGAGAGAACATTTGTTATACTAAAGTCATATCATTGAGAGAACATTTGTGACACTAAAGTCATATTATTGAGAGGACATTTGTGACACTAAAGTCATATTATTGAGAGGACATTTGTGATATAAAAATATTTTGCCTTCATAAAGAAGTTAAAGAAGATAATTCGGCATTTTTTGTTGGACGACTCTATCATGTTGCTATTTGGCATTTTGTTAATTATTACAAATGGCGCCTTATTGGCGGACTCTGCCATGTACTCAGCCGTGGATAGTTTGTACAGGCAGTTGACAAGGAATTACTCGACCACAGTTTTACCCGTGAACAGTGACGATGACACTTTAAATATTACAGTTTCTTTCAAATTAATAGGATTCAATACTTATGACGAAGTCAATGGAATTTTATCACTTGTTGGTACATTTTCATTTGAATGGATTGATCATCGTCTAGGTTGGAATGAGACCATGTATGGGGACAGACAGTACGTCAAAGTTCCACCGGAAACCGTCTGGACACCAAAGTTATACTTGGTCAATTCTGCAGATGCAATATCAGTTATTCACGATCAATATTCATCCGTGAAAATTGAAAATAATGGCCACGCCTACTGGAATCCACTTATGTCAATTAAAGCTATATGTGCACCGGATATGACAAAATATCCACGTGACGTTCATAATTGTTACTTAAAATTTACGCCATGGGGCTACACGAATAGTGAAATATTCATCCAAAAAGGCACTGATTCGATAGAACTCTCGTTATACCAGCAAGGCGGTAAATGGGATGTGGTTGACTCCTTTGTAGACACCTACACACGGTACAACATGTCATTTATATTATTCAATTTTAGATTTCAAAGGATTCCATATTTTCTATTCGTAACAATTTTGGCACCAATAATCGTACTGAGTTTTATCAATAGTTTTGTATTTATTCTTCCCGTCGAATCAGGTGAGCGTAATTCTTTCTCGTTGACGGCGTTACTTTCATTGGCTGTTTACATGACGATAGTTGCCAATAACCTCCCACAATCATCCAGACCGATGCCGATTTTATGTTATTGTTTAATGGCAATTTTTACGTACAGTGCCCTTATTACTGTATGTAACATAGTAGTCGTCAATTTATATTTCAAAGAACCATCAACAAAAACATGGCCGTGCTTCCGCTTCCTGTTCTCAAGTTGTACAATGCACAGGAACAAGAAGACAAAGTACATTGGTACTACTACCTTAGAAAAAACAATTCCGGAAATAGATGGCGTCGTGCTAAAGGCAAAAAGTATGGATATAAATAGTGGTTTTACTAATGGAAATACAGAGAACAATAATGACTTTGAGAATGACCGGGACAGAGAAATAGATCTTACTGACTGGAAACTTGTCAGCACAATAACTGACCGATGGCTACTGAGGGCATTCCTCCTTCTGTACTTTGCTTGTCTTGGTGGCTTCACAGTTATTTCAGTGTAATTGGTTAAAACAAAGTTTAACCGTTAAGCACGCATGATTCCTGTATATTTGATAAAAATAGTTATAATTAATATAAATAAGAAATACCCGTGACATATATTATAGTCGATTTAATGTGTGTTTAATTTTAAAATTTCGATACGTGAAAACATTTCGTTTTTAGATATATATGTATGTATTTGTATATATAACTGGTGGATATAAAGGAACAACAGGGAGATACTGGCACACAGCGAGAAGATACTGGCACAGCGGGAAGATACTGGAACACAGCGAGAAGATACTGGAGCACAGCGGGAAGATACTGGAACACAACGGGGAGATACTGGAACACAACAGGGAGATACTGAAACACAACAGGGAGATACTGGAACACAGCGAGAAGATACTGGAGCACAGCGGGAAGATACTGGAACACAGCGGGGAGATACTGGAACACAGCGGGGAGATACTGGAACACAACGGGGAAATATTGGAACATAACGGGGAGATACTGGAACACGACGTGGAGATACTGGAACACAGCGGGGAGATACTGGAACACAACGGGGAGATACTGGAACATAACGGGGAGATTCTAGGACACAACGGGGAAATACTGGAACAAAACGGGGAGATACTGGAACACAACGGGGAGATACTGGAACACAACGGGGAGATACTGGAACACAACGGGGAAATACTGGAACACAACGGGGAAATACTGGAACACAACGGGGAGATACTGGAACACAACGGGGAGATACTGGAACACAACGGGGAGATACTGGAACACAACGGGGAGATACTGGAACACAACGGGGAAATACTGGAACACGACGGGGAAATACTGGAACACAACGGGGAAATACTGGAACACGACGGGAAATACTGGAACACAACGGGGAAATACTGGAACACAACGGGGAGATACTGGAACACAACGGGGAAATACTGGAACACAACGGGAGATACTGGAACACAACGGGGAGATACTGGAACACAACGGGGAAATACTGGAACACGACGGGGAAATACTGGAACAACGGGGAAATACTGGAACACGACGGGGAAATACTGGAACAACGGGGAAATACTGTGACGATTGTCATAACTGAGGATAAACCTGATGTACATTGCTGTCTTGTTTTTATCAACAATTGGTAAATTTGCGCTCAGATGAAATCTTTGAGACCCCGATATGCAAGAAAATATGAAGAGAATAAGTACGCCAAAGTTCGATCGATTATGGTTTGGACCGCTTTACATGTGTTGGGCGTATTTTTAAAAAAAATGTAATGTTTTATAAACTCCGTTAAAACGACATAGAAACATATTTCAAATGCCGGCCATTTTCAGTGATTGGCAAATACTTAACAGCATAGTATTCCACGTGAGATATTGTAGATATTTTTGATTAATATTGTTTATATATCTTAAATATTGCTCAAAAGCAGTGTGGTCTACTCGTTTTTATTTATTTATTAAATTCTATTACTACCATTGCCTGAAGAAAACGTTTCAATTTATTTATCCTTCAAAATTGTGAAAGTAAGAAGACGTTTTTTTCCTTTGACAGCAATCTCTGACTTTGTCTGTAATAGTTCTCTTATTAGTTCTTACACGGTAAAGTATTTAAACTAGGAATTTAGTACAATGTACATAAGAATAAGGCTCGTCAGAGTACTACGTGATACTCTTTAAATTTTTTTTGGAACAATTATTTGCAATGGCAATTAAATCGATTTAGTTCACGTTTTCCCGTAAAATAACATTATGCCGGGAAATTTCGACGTAAATGTTTTTTCTAAAGCATTCCGAACAAGCTCTAAGGGGATATTGATCACGTGGTACGTTAGCAAACTCCATTTCAAAAAGTCTTGTTAGCAAATATAAAATGAAAATTTCGTTATCATCAGCTTTTTGAAAAATTCTTTTTTCAAATTTTAATAAAAAATTGTGATGAATTCTTTGATGATAATCAATTATAAAAATGCGTTTAGAAACTTACAACATTGATGGTTGGTTGGTTGTTTTACGTTACGTCAATAGTTCCTCGGCTTAACTTATTATAATTATTTTAACGCCCATGTGGTCCATGGCACCAGGTCTAATTATTAGGTCACTAATTATTTTAGACTTAAAATTGGCGACGGACATTTACACTTATTCTTTTCAACTAGTAGAAGCCACTGGCAAAGGTGCAATGGCATTATTTTTAACCGTAAACCTCAGGCACACCGTGATTGAAGACTAATGTCTTAACGCCTAGACAATTTTAGGACAAATGATGGCTATTGCATTTATAAACTGCAAGGGTAAGGAGAACATTTCTATTTTTCAGAACTGGTCTTATTTAACTAATTATGTATGACTGTGGTTCGAACCCTATGCGGTCGAGTCACCGAGATGGTAAAAAAAAATACGTTGACAAACAGAATTTCTTTGTGGTACAAAAATGAGTATTTTCTTTCAACTACAGTGTAAATAAAAAACAAACACATTTAAAATGTTGAACATATTTTATTTGTTCACATTTCGCATCACCAGTTACTATCAACTTTGTAGAATTAAATAAACAAAACTTAATTTGATTTCATTTAAGGCCTCGTACAAATAATACTTTGTTTTCAGTGTCTGTTAAACCGTGAGTAAACAATAACGCACTGTGTTCCTTAGACACAGCTTTCGGAACGTTTAACCAATTCACAACATTAAAATGTCAGTGGCTGTTTACACAACAAACATATATATATAATATATAGCAAGCTCCGAACAATATTAATGGCAAATAGCTCCGTATCTATCATCTATAAATCCTTATAATTGTAGACGCTGTAATAGATTGCTTCCAAACAAGTCAGACATAAAGCCAGTCAAAACCCTGCAGATATTACTCTTGAAATGTACATGCAACTTAAAAAAAATCATTGTATAGGTAAACAACTTTGACCTGTCTGTTTGACCTTTCATTTAAATATTTATTATTGTCGACTGCATTTAACCATAATTATAAAGAAACCACACGGGTTTATTTTGTATACATAATGTGGACATTATCCATTGTCTTTGTACACATTATTAACTGCGAACCCTGTATAGGGTGGTCTCTTCTATTTGAATATCCCTAATAAAAGGTCAAACGGACAGATCAAGGTTGTTTGCCTGTTGCACTGACCCTATGTTTTCACGTTCTACACTACAAAGTAAATGAAGAACTAGAGCAGCACTAGCAACAAGGTTATGTTGTAAAAAATGTCCATCGAATTTGAGACCTGTATTTAAATATTATGAGGTAATTTGCGACCTTATATTGTTGTTTGATCTAATGTGCATGTAATGCGACTTTGTGTTTAAATGGCGTATTGTTAAAATGTAAAATACATTGTTTTGTATTGTTTTTATCATTGATTTAAATTCCAATGAATTGCATGCTTAAGCTTAATATACTGTAACAACGCAATTAATTTCGCGTATTTTTATTTTCGCGGTATAGTAATTTTCCACATATCCGCGTAGTTAAGTTTTCGCGTTAATGAAATGTGTACAATGATAATGTAATTTTCGCTCGGTATTAATTTTCGCGCAAAACAAGAGACCGCAAAATAAGCGAAAATTACTACACGTCGAAAATAAATACGTTTACGCGGCATATGCGATAAAGCTTTGAGTGAGCAGCGAAAAACCAAAACATATATTCTGTATGGTCAACTTGTATGTCAACCCCGTATCATGCAATTCACATTTCTTTTGTAACCATTGTCTTGTGTTCTGGATTTCGTAAATTCCGGTGTACGGATTTTCGGATGCTTCTGTATCAGCTATACACGCATTACAAGTCAACAAGTTTGATGTAGAAACAAAAATTGAAACCCCTTTTTTAACTTGTGTGTCTTTTGTCTTTTCAATTTGGAAATAAAATGCAACAGACCTGTACCCATCTTATAACACACACACACACACACGCGCGCGCGCGCGCTCGTCTTACTATGTAATGGTAACCCAGAAAACAATTCATTTGTGTAATAGTAGCCGAGAAAACAAGTCAGATTCAATCTGTTTTCATGTGGGTCAAACCATTAAAATCATTGACGTATTGTTATGAACAAAGTAGTTAATTTTATGACTGAAATCAAGATCAAACCGTTATTTTAACAAACAGCCATGAAAGAAATGGTATATTTAAAACAATGACAATAGGTCAGAATAATCCAACATCTTAATGGTATGTGTCGGACTGATTTAACGATTTCCATGACAGTGTAATGTTATGTGTTAACTAACACAAAATTTGCAATGTAGTCACACACAATTGCGCAGCTGTGTCACTGCTTCATGGGAATTTTTTTATCAGTTTAAACAACTTTTGGTTGGAGCAGCGATGCATAAAAATGATAAAATTAATATATTAATTAAATACATACTAATCATCTGGAAGAAATAACATGTTATTTAAGAAAAAAGCTAAAATGTCGGGTTCCTACAACCTGTAAAAGATAATATCAATAGTTTATCAATTGAATATGTATCAGATGTTCTTTAAGGGGGTAAGTTTGTAAATAAATTCGTTTCCTCCCGTTTTTTCTGTAGTTTTTAATCAAATACGCCATATCGCCCTGACTTCACATGTATATTGTACAAACGACGAATTATAAATTATAAAAAAGGGGTTTACAATACAAACCTGTCGAAAGTTTAACACTTAGCTAACAAAAAGTACTGTAAGGTCGCCGTTCGAGTGACAGAGATATTGATGGCTGGTGATCGAAAAAAATGTTGCTAACAGCTGCCAAAACGCTGTGAAAATGTAGCCAAAGAGGGGCCGAGATAAACGGCACTACTGTAGGAACCACTCTGCTTATGGCAGTTGAATACTCTTTTTATCCATAGAAAATCGAATAAATTTGAATAAAGATTGATATTTTATGCAGATTTCCTGTTACGACTAAGTACAAGTAAGAGAAAAATATCTATCTTTATTCAAATTTATTTGATTTTCTATGGATATGATTAGTATTCCACTGTCACAAACAGAGTGGTTCCTACAGTAATTCGTTATCTTAATGTTAAACTTTCGGCAGGTCTGTTCAAGATCAAACTGTAACAACTTGCAGCGACACCAAAATCTTTTTAAAACATATAATTATTTGGCATTCATAATACTCATTTAACAATTTTCAAATTCAACATTGTGTCCAAATATTTTAGTATCACACCATAAATTTTTGTGGTGTCCCAATTTTGTTTTTTCTTCGTTAATTTCTTGTAGATATTAGAAACTCATTTTCAACGGAAACCACAGACCACGGATTGCAACTACACAAAATGTTTTCTTAGAACCACGGAAATTGGACACGCGAAAATAAATGATTTCCATGTAGATAATGTATACAGTACAAACCTGTCGAAAGTTTAACATCGAGCTAACGAAAACGAGTCAAAGTTCGACTGCCGAGTAGCCGAGATATGGATAACTAGTGACCTAAGTGATAGATAGCAGCTGCCCGGAAAAACTGTGGCAATACAGCTAACGAGGGACCATAGTGAGGTGCCAAATCAGCACTAATTCGTTAAGTTAGCGTTAAACTTTCGACAGGTCTGTACTGTAGCTCATATCAATAAGATACCGTAATAGTGTACAACAGATGAACACAAAATGTAATACGGGTAGGGTAACACGTTAATCACAGAATATATCATGTTACATATTGTACAACATCAGGTCCAAGTTTCACAATCATTTCTTAACTAAGATTTTAATTAACTTAAACTGGCCAATTTTGAATACTGAATAATTTTGTTAATTTTCAAGATAGATGTTATTTTGAAGATCACTCTAAGCTTAATCCATCCATATTTTCAATTTTGTTGAGTTTTTTTTAAAGTACCATTAAATATTGTCAAAATTTACCAGATTTAAGTTAAGGAAAATCTGAGTTAAGAAATGATTGTGAAATTGGAGACAGTTTGTTAAATATTAATGATAGTGTTATAGAGTAACCAGTGTTGTAAGAAACATCATCTCACTACAAGAAAATAGAAACTGTTAAAAAACCCCATGAACTTGGACAAAAACCAACGTAACCAAGAACAGTTACAGTAAAACGACTGATAGAAACAACCAAACAAGGCAAGAAAAGTAAACACAAATTGGTTCTACTAGAATTCCCGACTATGAACATTGGTGTCCAGTGATGTTGTTATAGTATAAAAGGGCCCTCGAAACTTCCCACTTCTTTTATACCGAGCGGCCCATAAATTCAAACATTTAAAAATAATTTTTAATGATGTTATACTTTTAAACAAAAACTTCATCCTTTTTCAACGTTTACAGTATAGAAACCCTAGAGTTCAGCCAAATACAATCTTTACTTTACCGAAATATTTATACATGCATTCCGATATTACTGCACATAGTAAAACGTTGGCGCAAGGACTTAAACAGAAGTGTTGTTGTTTGCATTATTGCATTGTCAAGTACATGTTTTTGAATTAAATTTCAATAACTGAAGTATTTTACTATTTTGATTTTGATTTTTGTTGGATTTTATTTTATTGAACTAATACTCCAATCACAGACCACATTTTTCGGGGGTTCGCCAGTGTACTAAGTGATAACCCATAATGTTTCTGCGGAACAATTATTTCCATTGGAGATGAAATCGCTTCAGTTCACGTTTACCGGTAAAAATGACGTCAATCCATAAAATATCGACGAAAACGTTGTCCAAAAGGTTCCGCACGTTAAGGGATATTGGTCACGTGGTACGCTGGCGAATACAAGTAACGTACATATTGATAGATGTATCATTATTAGCAGGAATTTGTGGCTTTCAGCTTTTACTTAAAACTTTATTTAAATTCGCAAAAACTCCATTTAAAAACGTACTTGTAAAATACTACAGCTTGACAAAAATAACGCCATCATTATATGCTCTTCAACATTGGGTACTGTCAATAGCTTTGTATTTGGACTTTACTTTACAAACGGGATAAGCATAGCTTGATTTTAGCATACCAGTTACACTTTTTGTATAATTTTTAACGCATTTTTATTTTAGCGGAAAGTTCAAACAGCAAAAAGCGCTAAAATAAAAATACCGCTAAAATTTCTCAATTTGCAGTATGTGATAGTGATATATACATATTATATACACAGTGTGTATGTACAACCCTCAGTATCAGGTCGAGTCCTTTTTTAGTAGCCGTATCACTACGAGTCGCGCTTGCGCGACGAGTAGTGATACAGCTACGAAAAAAGGACGAGATAGTTTACGAATAGTTGTACATACACACTGTGTATATGATATTTTTTATCTAACATTTCCAATTAGGTTAATTAAAATGATAAAAAACAATACTTTATGTGAATAAAATACACTTTACCACAGAAAACCAATGAACTATGTTATGACATGTTCTGTAGTAATGGCGTAATAATTTGTTTCCATTTGACAAATCGGAGATTCCCCAATGACGTCACAATGAAAAATGCACGTGAACTTTACCGCCAATGTTGTATCAAACTTGTATTTCGTCAAATCAGACAGAAAAACTAGTCTAATGTTAGATAAAGCATCATATTCAAATATTAAATATATTGAATTTATTGAATTTGTCCTGCTGTATTGTATTATAACATTTTTGAATGCATTGAATGATAAAATTAAAAAAAAAAAAAAAAAAAAAAAAACATGGTACATATGGTATGACATTGATCGTTACTTTTAGGTCATATTTCTGTCACTCTATTAAATAGTAAAGTGCAAAACGCAAAAAATAATTTTTTTATATTCTCCATGTTTTAAAACAAAAGCAAAACGTTTTGAAACAGCTACTATAAACGATATAGCAACAGTTTTTACAAATCATTCTTCTAATTTAGATGTTTGGCAGTTTTAAATATATTAATATTTAAATCTGTCAATAATACTTTAAGTAGGTGCCTTGAAAATTAAAAAAAACAAGCTAACCTTTGGAATAAGACAAAAATACGTCTTGAATGGGCATTGTCATCAATAGTACGGACCTGTCGAGTTTAGGCCGTAAGCTAACAAATTAGTACGGCGAATCGACCGTTCAACTCGAGCGCTCGCTAGCTCTATCTTGGCAGCTTTATGACAACCTTATACTCTTTAAACTCTTTATACTAGCTATCTATATTTTGGTCACTTGGTAGACGAGCTTTCTACTCCTTTTCGTCAGCACAATGTTAAACTTTCGACAGGTCTGTACTGTAGTTTCAAATAGTTCCTTTGTTGATCAGTGGCCGTAAAACGAAATTACAAAAAAAAAAAAAAAAAAAAAAAAAAAAAAAAAAAATTCTTGATCAAAGGGACATAACCAGATTTAAAAACCTCATATACAGATCATTTCAACAATAACATTCATGTCATTGGTAACCTTAGCAACAATATGACGAGCAGAACATTATCAAATTTGTGTGTGAGCTAAGGCAATATCATACAGTTATATTCCAAGCCCTGAAAAACATTTATATATTTCCGCCGTACAATCCGACAAGAGTTAGCACTGACATATTGGCTAAGATCACAGTGGATGCCAGTGGGTTATCTGTTCTTTTTGATTGGCAACCATTTCATTCCAGTGGTCAAGTTCTTTACCTCGCGCAAACATAAAGGATCCAAGAATAACACGTCCAACAACTTTATCTAAAATCACAAAATAAAACAATTGTAAGCGACCATTTTGCTCTTAATCCCATCAAAATTACCACCTATTAAAAAACAAGTTGGTGGCCCAGTAGTCACATGCTTACGGATCACAGCGCCTTTCACTGCTACGGTTCGAATCCCACTAAGAGCAGATCATATGAAAAAGTTTGCCTGTTCGCTTGCCAAAGGATGTTGCCTTTTCTCCAGGCACTTTTGTTTCCTATATATATATATATATATATATATATATATATATATATATATATATATATATTCGTAAACTGCAATCAGGTCAATTTACCAGATTTAATTAAAAAAATTCAAAGAATTAAAATTCACACCACATTTACTTAAGGTTTTGTGTGACTGTATCGATGAAACATTCAGAAGCAATTGTATTGCAATTCCCTTAAAAGACAATGGAGGTCATGACCCTTGATGTGTATCAATTTTCCTGCGATATTACGTCATGTCCCACACAGGGGGTCACGTGGTCATGTGGAGTAACGCCGATCTCGCATGGCTAAAAACCCTATCTCATCACACGAGGAGATATGGAAAAAATAGCACCAGGGTTCAAAAAATATGGGTACAAAAATTTATTAAAAGAAAGAATTGCAAACATAAGAAATAATATTTCTGCTCATAGTATTTCAAGGGGTAATGCAAGATAGTTTGCTCGTGCCAAATTCAAAATTAAGGGCTTTGCCCTTCATCGAATTTGGCACGCGTCATACTATCTTGCATTAGCCCTTGAAATACTATGATCAGAATGTCAGTTACCTAATGGTTCATCGTGTGGATGATTAAGCATTTTGTTGATTACAAATGTAAGATGTTGTCTAGAAGAAAGTGGTTGTTGAAATGTTTCTTTATATAGAATATATACAATTTACTGCGATTCCATAACGACAAACTTAGCAAAATTATCAAAGGGAATTATTATTCGGTATTTTCGGCATTAAAATTGTATTGCGTCCGTTTGTTCCAAAAAGCACTCATTAACATAATACATTTTCAGAGTTGAAGTTAAGGCTTTTGAAAATAATGATATATCCGAAAACAAATTAGCCTTCATGTTAAGTATATTTAATTTAAACTTGACCAATCTATCCTAAACTAGCGAACAGAACTAGGCGGTCGAGTGGTAAATGGGCTTATGGATTACAGTCCATTCCATAGCCTAGGTTAGAATCGCACTCGGGGACAGATCTTAGTTTGTCCGATATAAGTGAAAAAATCTTGACTTAAAACACATATACTCCACTCAAAGCAATGGCGAATCTGAAATTGATTAACTGAAATATTAGCCGTGTTTATTTTATTTTTTTAAATATTTTTGTTTAACAAATTCTTATACAAAAGAAAACAGCTCACTCCATTGCTATTTAGGCCTTACCTTTGTGTCCACTCGAGTGTTGCATAGCAGTTATTGAGAGACTTGCAGAATCCAGCTGAGTCACCGGTAACTTAAATGTAAACGATTCATTAAAATTTGGACATTCCGACTTCTTAACAACATCCGTTTTCTTTGATTTAACTATTTTATTCTGCACCAATAAACAAATTTTGACGTAAGAATCTGAAAAAAATAAAATAAGTAAAAATCTAAAAATATGCCAAAAGAATTAAAAGGAAGGTTCTAAGAAATATGATGGATCTGTATGGAAACGACATAGCTTAAAAGCTTAAGTTTGACCAAAATTTAAATAAAATATCTAGGCTTATCAGGGCCTTCAAAAAGTCTTATTGCCGTCATAACAGTATTGTTGATAAGTTTGATGTCTCTGTGTCCAGGATTGCCCTGGATATATTTGACGTCCCGTAGTTTCACGTTCCTTTCATTCAATTTTGATTACACACGTAGACCCGACTAACAGGAGGTCCTTACCCTTCCGGAGAACCCGGGCTCACTTTCCTAGTGGAAGTTCACGTGTTTAACCTAATATAACTTGTCAGTTTCAAAGTTTTTACTTTGCTTCTGGATTAAGATTCGAACAAAGACTAGTATGTCTGCTTTCGACCTTAAAGTTTATCTGAAATTCATCCAATATATACAGAAGGCAGGAATGTAAGCATGGAGTGAAGCGTGAATATGGTCATCACACTCAATGAAATATTTTGTATTAACCATAACGCCGATTAACCAAATTATATACCAGTATTTAATTGTGACCTCTGACAAGAATTTTACACAGGAAAACAAATAACGCTATCTCTCTTTGCATACACCTGTATATAATTAAATTTTACCATTTTCACGCATTCTGATTGGCTAAAAATTTAGAGTTATTTCCTCATAGACTTGTTTTTACCAAGACCCGAACACTGAATTTTCTACCGAGAAGGCTACGCGGGATTTATGCAAAGTGTACAGTCTTTATTAAAGTTATTTCTCTAAAGACCGAACACAAGTTAAAGGCAATGCTTAATTGCATTGATTTATGTCTGTAAAATCATTTAATTGATTAAATTAATAAATGTTAGGCGATCAAGATGTCTATATTTAAACCTAACTCTAATAGTAAAATTTTGTTCGCAAGATGAGAAGATTCATATTATTTTTTTGTTACTAATTCATTTCAAACATACTGCTGCGTTTTGTGATTTTATTTATATTCAAATTCTTTATGTATTGTTTTTATAAATATATATTCACATATCTTTTTTTAAAACATAATTTGCTTTTAAATTATTTTGTATTCAGATTCTTAACGAACTAAACTAGGGTTTGATAAAAAAGTGTTGGCGTTACTAAGGATCCAAATATTTGGAAAACGCGGTGGAGCCATTAGGAACTTTAGCTGTGTAACATGGATATTGTCCGCTATCGGACTTGTGCCGGTATTTAGCCTTAGATGGAGTTTACCACCCACTTTGGGCTGCATTCCCAAACAACCAGACTCCCAGGACGTCCATAGTCGTTGCCTTTAGTGCCGGTAAAGGCTTGGCACCCACTCTGAGAAAGGCCCCGATCAGGAGGACTTGGGTATCAGAAGACAACTTTTTACTTTTAATAATGGACAATCGATAGTATGGTTTGAGGTCACAGCGACATAATTGTAACTGCAACTTGAATTGATGCCACGATAACCTGGCTACAAATGACACGAAGAGGGCTTAATAAATATTTATAGAATGTCATTTCCGTCATGTAACACATTATACAGAAAATTAAAACCTGTCTTTTCATTTGATGGATTTCAACAAAATACAGTGCAGTAGTTTATCGCCAGGTTAGAACAAAAGAAAATATGACATAAATTAACCTTCGATTTTAAAAATCAATGGATCAATTGTTATCGATTTATCTAAAGAATATCGACTCTCATAAACTTTTACGGTCATATCAGTTCTTTGAGAAAATAAATTGAAATAACAAAAGACAGATTCATACTGATCAATGTAGAGGATTTACCAGTTGGGATTACAAAAACCAGATTTTAGATCGATGGAGATTATATCAGAGTTTTGTAATTAATTTACAAGCTAGATTTGGGTCTTAGCTTAATAGTTTTTATGTGTTCTACATGGACCCTTTGGGTGTTCTGTCTGTTGTCATTCCTCTTACAATAGGAAGTAATTTTCTCTAAGAAGAACAGTACAATGTATGTATTGTACAACGTCTATTTGCCTTTACAGCACTAGTTGTCTTATTTGTAACTTAAAGAACAGGCATTTTAGTTCTTTTAAAGTATTAACAATCAAAATTACCATAATTTTAACTGCAACGATTTTCCACTGTATTAACGTATAAAAATTAATTATATTTTTTTTTCAGGAATGTTCCTTAATTGGAAAAAGTAAAAATACGATTACGTATTGGTTTTCTGTATACTAATTACACATTATATCATGCTTCCTTCACGTAGTTTATTCCTTAGCTAAATTTGGTAAAATATATTTTGGTCCTTTGGGTATCTTTTCAACACCCTGAAAACAATTTCGGTTTCATAATTTTGGTCCAACTCCAAGCACTACTGATGAGGAATTGCATTCTGAAACGACAGTCTAGGGCTGTAAAATTAATACTGGTATAACATGTAATTATAAGGTTCTAAAGTCCAATGTATTATATTCTAACGGGGCACATCCTCAATGTTTAGTCATCAAATCATGTTATTTATCATTCCTAAGTTTAATTTTACACGTGGCGGATGTGGTTAGCTAAATAAGAGGTGCTCACCTTTCCGAAATTTCCGGTCTCATTTTCTCTGGTTGAAGTTTATGTGTTCAGCTTTAAATGTTTTATCTTTGCATTCTGAATTGTGATTTGGACATTTCTTTTTTTCGATAAAATACAACACTTTAAATTTGATTACTTATATGGCAAACAGTTAATTATATATATATATATAGACAAAATTATTTTTGGAAAGCAAATCTTGTCTGTCATGATAGGTTTATGTCGAGGGCACACAGAGTTGATTTCCCAGATGGTATAGCGGCGATTATTGTCCATGATGTATTCTTTTGGTAGATAGATGATTCTGATCTTTCTGACACCTGAATCTGACAAGTCCAACATGTCGATTCTTGGTTCATAATAAAGTGTCAGACTCAGGAGGTCAAATGTTTCAAATCAATGAATGGAAAACGTCATGTATATCTGAAGCATATTCACTTAAAATCTTCAATGACCAATGTGAATATGGAATCAATTACATTGATAACAATGGGAATTAAACTGAGAGTCAAGGCAGAATATTGAAGACACTTGTAGCGGAAACATTTACTTGATAAATTCAATGGAAACAAACACACTAATCCATGTCCTAATCACAATCCAGAAGCAAAGTTAAAGATTTGAAACTGACAAGTTAAGTAAGACACGTAAACTTCCACCAGGGAAATGAGTAAAACACGGATACCTAACCAACAATACCAGCATAAAACTGATTATTAAACAAGGACGTCACACAACAAGCTTAAATCTTGAAGGTACCCTGATTTCCTGATACAGAACATGCATAGTTTTTGGGACATCAAGTTTCTGTTTTGACCACTAAGTCTGTAAAACTGTCCTGGGTGGTCATCATCACGTTCCAGCCAGCTAGTTTCATATGAGTAGATAGAATCAGAGGCAGTTACAATCAGTGTAGTTAAAGTTTTATATGAGAGGTTTATAGCCATTGACCACTGGAAAGAAATTCTGATAGCTTTTACATAAAACAATAATATTTTCCTAATGATTTGAACTGTTGGACACAACAGGTTACATATAATTAAAACATCCCCGAGAAACACCCAAATTGGTATTGCCAATACCTAACAAATGTTTCATAATGGAACAATAGTTAGATAAGATAGTTAAGATAATTAATCTGAAAGTGTTACTGGCTAGCCTTGTGACTTTAGTTGATATAAGGAGAGATTTACATTCTGTTTTACCTATATTATCGGTGTTTGGTTTGCTAAAATATGACATTTAAATGTTTAAACCCCACATTAACCTTATCTGGCTATAGAAAGCATGTACTCCTCAGCCATAGAATTCATGTTGTAACAAGAGGCCCATGGGCCTTAACGCTCACCTGAAGAAGAGTACATATCTTATGCAGAGGTTCAATGGTCAATGACATTAATAAAAGAGAATATCAAAATTTTGAGCAGTAAGGGCCAATAATATGCAAGTATTTTTGCAAATTAATTATAATAATTATTATATAAGTATGCTATATATAACATATCTAAAGTCTAGCTACAATATATTATTTATAAACAGCTAAAACATCTGTATATTAAAATGTGCATTAGGCCAATACCTACAGTATTCCAATATACATGCCTATACAAAGAGTTTATAGTTTTTGAGATAATTAACCATTTAAGTATTCGTTTGAATCTATGACCTTGACCTTTAAATCTATGACCTTCATTCATATATCAAAATGATTGTTGTGCAAATGCCTACAATATTCCAATGTACATGCCTATACAAAAAGTTTATAGTTTTTGAGATAATTAATCATTTAAGTATTCATTTGCATCTATAACCTTGACCTTTGAACCTATGACCTTCATTCATATATCAAAATGATCGTTAGGCCAATACATACCTTATTCCAATATACATGCCTATACAAAAAGTTTATAGTTTTTGAGATAATTAACCATTTAAGTATTCGTTTGCATCTATGACCTTGACCTTTAAACCTATGACCTTCATTCATATATCAAAATGATTGTTGTGCAAATGCCTACAATATTCCAATGTACATGCCTATACAAAAAGTTTATAGTTTTTGAGATAATTAACCATTTAAGTATTCATTTGCATCTATAACCTTGACCTTTGAACCTATGACCTTCATTCATATATCAAAATGATCGTTAGGCCAATACATACCTTATTCCAATATACATGCCTATACAAAAAGTTTATAGTTTTTGAGATAATTAACCTTTTAAGTATTCAATTGCATCTATGACCTTGACCTTTGAACCTATGACCTTCATTCATATATCAAAATGATCGATAGGCCAATACCTACAATATTCTAATATACATGCCTATACAAAAAGTTTATAGTTTCTGAGATAATTAACCATTTAAGTATTAGTTTGCATCTATGACCTTGACCTTTGAACCTATGAACTTCATTCATATATCAAAATGATTGTTGTGCAAATGCCTACAATATTCTAATATACATGCCTATACAAAAAGTTTATAGTTCTCGAGATAATTAACCATTTAAATATTCATTTGCAGCTATGACCTTGACCTTTGAACCTATGACCTTCATTCATATATCAAAATGATCGTTAGACCAATACCTACAATATTCCAATATACATGCCTATACAAAAAGTTTATAGTTTTTGAGATAATAAACAATTTAAGTATTCGTTCGCGTCTATGACCTTGACCTTTGAAACTATGACCTTTATCTATATATCAAAATTATCGTTAGGCCAATACCTACAATATTCCAATATAAATGCCTATACAAAAAGTTTATAGTTTTTGAGATAATTAACTATTTTGGTATTCTTGGACATCTGTGACCTTGACCTTTGAACCCATGACCCTGATCTATGTATCAAAATGATCGCCATGTTCATACCTACAAATAACTGAAAATCCTACGCCATTTTCACGAGAAATGTTAAAAAAATAGCATTTTTTATCAAAGGTCAAAAACTGGGACATGACCTTGACCTTCGACCTTGACATCAATTGGAAGAAAATTGCAAGACAAGATCAACAGTGAAAACTCCATACAATTATCTTCAGCCATTATGAAGTTATAACAATAAATGTCTCATTTTAAAAATTATGTAATTTTACGCAAAAAACGCGTAACCTATTTTTCGTCTAATTTTCATGAAAAACACAATTTTAATGTTCCCAGGTATGCTGAATCCAAATATCCAATCAAAATTTGCCTGCACCTTTTGGTTTCAGAGAAGAAGATTTTTTTGTCTTTTTGCTATTTTTAGTAACAGCGGCCATCTTGTTGGGCGTGGCCAAACCCCGAACACAATTTTGAAAGGCTGTTACCCAGGCATGATAATCACTAAGTTTCATCAAATATGGCCCGGTAGTTTTGGAGGAGAAGATTAAAATGTAAAGTTTACACACGACGGACGACGCACGACGGACGACGCACGACGGACGACGGACGACGGACGGTGATAGATTGCAATAGCTCATCTGAGCCTTTGGCTCAGGTGAGCTAAAAAATTAGGGAAAAAAATGGTTAAGTATGTCAATTTAAGAAATACATTTTGAACCTGTAGTTTCACTGAGCATACATTTGGAATTTTAATGGTTTTTAAAAAAGCTTAGATATTTATGTATGCCAAGTGAGACCGGAGCATGTTTATGGACCATGTTGAGAACAATAGAAATTAATTTATAAATAAATAGAGGAAAATATGAAATATATACAAACATAACATAGAAAACTCAAATACAGATATGAATTTTCAAAAAGATTTAAATATTGTTGCTTCTACACCTTTTTATTAATTGTCACAAGGTGCTTCAGTTTTATTTTTCTTTAACCTTAACTTGATTTAACTGTTTTCTTAAAACAAGAGTGTCATTAGATGCATAAAACTATCATGTTGTAGAGTCATAAAACTAAAAAGGCTTAGTATATTAATTATTAAGTTTCAACAGGAGGTATAACTAGAGCTTCTGGAAGGTTCCTAGAAATCCAATAAACATTTTCATTAGAGAGAGTATATGGGCTCGTGAGAGAACTCTTGAGAAAAACAAGTAAAATGATTCTTGACAATTCTTTGCAATTAAAATGTTTAATGTTCTAAAATATTTTGGTCCTTTGGGTATCTTTTTAACATCCTAAGGACTAAGTCCTTTTTATGACAGCTGAATCGCTTCTACTATACCTAGAAGTCAGAGTACAATATTGGTATGTTCATATTGAAGTTTATCAATAAAATGTTATATTACCGCCAGGTGTGCCACCTTCAGATTTCATCATTTTTGCTTCAAATATTCCAACTGTCAATCTCTCTAAATGATTGTTGTAGGATAATGACACGAGTAATTCCCCTTTATCGGCGCCACTCTGAAATAATAACAATGGATTATTTAATGCGTTCAACAAAATAGCAACAACGGCGTTGGACATTTGAGCGAAAGCATAGGGCAAATGAGCGAAAATAAACGGACGTTTGAGCGACGAAGTAATGAACAATTGAGCGACAGAAATTTAACCCATTTGAGCGAAATTCTAAATATATAGTAGACATTTGAGCGACATTTTTCTCGTCCCCTGCTCACCATTGGGGATGTGGATGTTGGGTTTTGAGCAGGGATAAATTTTTTTGAATATTTAAATTCCAGGGCACAAGTAAATCTGACGCGATTTACTTTACTATTTGCATATTTCTGATAAAATGCTCGCAAATATTCGGCCTTTTCTCTCTCAATCCTTCATACTGGAGCAAAACGTTGGTTTAAACAGTCGCTCAAATGTGCATCGTAAAATAAGGTAATGTTTAAAATCTGTTGCTCAAATGTCCTGCGCCCAGCATCATTAAGTATATTGGGATTTAAACATGAATTGGATATGTTTGTGGTTGAATCGCATGAATGGTTTAAAAACAAGCGGGTTCTTACACAAATATCTCGACCACAACACTGGATCCATGACAAAACTATTTTATAATCAGTGTTGCTTGTTAATTTTGATGTATATGGCGTGTTCTTTGCAATTGTTATCATCAATTATTCAGCTGTTATCAAATATTGAAATTGAACACTTTTAAGGACTAAAATTCCTCACTGAAAATGGCAAAGCAATGTCGATTATGTATCCAAGGTTTTCATTTTGTTTCATCCTCACATTTGAAGGTAAAATTCAAATTTCATCATACAGTTCACTATAATTGTGAGTAAATTTGGTGTTCAGAAATTACATTAAAACGGTCACCAAAGTATGCGATTACCTTTGACGTCAACATATTTCACTTAACGTCCAAATAAATAAAATTTCACTTATACCGAGACGTCGCCAGCTATAGGCAAATGTGCAGAAATTTTGCCTGTGCGTTGTACTGATGGCATAATACAGCAGGTTCTTTATCGTGCCATACCTACCGTGACACGGGACATCGTTTATTTTAAGTTCCCATTCGAAAGCACCGAGACTTTCATTTCGTAATGTCGAATGCTCGATGAAAGAACAGTCACAACCCACTTTTAAGTTTAAGGTCAGACCTGGTCGGGGATTGAGCCCACGACCTTCTACTTACAGAGCGAGCACTCTACAAACTGAGCTACTGCAGTGGTACATCAACACATTGAAATGGATAACGTTTATTGGAAAAATTTATTACCAAAAAGTTTATGTAACGGAAAAGATTTTCTACATTTCTAAAGACCTTTATTGATAAAAAACTTTTGTAACGGAAAACATATACTGACATGAAGACATTATAATGGAGAACATTTTTGCTTGGAAAAAGTTGAAAAATATTTTCGAAAAGATCAAAGCCCGGTTAATTGCTTAACGTTTAAAGTTGATATAAAAAACATCACATAGCTTAAAGTAAAAAGAAAGGAGGAAATAAAGTAGAGCTATGTAGTGCTTAATTGTTAAAATAATCATCATGATTCTGACATTTACCAACGAGGCGAAAATAAATTCTTGACAGTTTCAGCTGCATGTTCTCAATTTGTGACGTTTTATGTACTTCAGAATTCGATGATTTGTTATAATAAGACATAAACCTAGTTTCTTTTTTTCTGTGTCGTTAACTGTGTCAAAAATGTTTACAAAAATCTATTTCTTACAGACATTTATGAAATTTACATGTAAACACTAACATTATATACATGTATGAACAGCTAAACATGGCATACGGAATGACTTATAGAATCTCATAAAGAATTGTTTATGGAACTTTTCTAGAAAAAGTTTTGAAAAGTCAATGATATTAAATGTTTCTTACCTCCGTAACCTCTCGGTCCAAATCTCGCCACATGACAAGCCGTTCGTTACTTTCTCCGTCATGATCCTTCAAAGGATATAAGGCGTGTCCTATGACGTTATGTCGTTTATGTCGATCGACGTCGAAAACGGTAAATTTTAATACTCTATCTTGTAAGGACCTATATGATACCTGTAAAAATTAATATAGCTTAGTTTAACTCCTCATTAAACCTTTGCATCGCGGCAATGATTTTAACCCTTGCCATTTTCGTCAATTTTGACGATTTTTGCCCGAGGGAAATCTGAAGAACTATGTAACAACATTTTTAACACTTTGCGCAAAGCATCAATATTGATAGGAAATGCACATATTATTATCCTCAGTTGGTTTGCTAATTTTCCTTAGAGTTTTGATTCTTTCAAAATAAGTGCAAATCTTTAAATAGTGTCTATTTGCGCGAAACCTCATTCACTGAATTTGTTTGTTTAAATCAATATGCTTTCGAGTATAGCTACTATGTAAATTTTTTAGTATGTTCGAATTATAAAGTCTGCAGTGCCATGTGCTACTTTTAAATTTTTCATAAAATAATACAATTGAATGTAGCAAATGACAAACTAGTAATAATTTGAGTAAGTTCAGTTCACTTGTACTTAAATGAGAGTAAATTTCGTGTATAATATCATGCACTATGGTCGTATTTAATTTTGCGGTGTATTTAAATTAGCGTAACTGTATCACCATGAAAATCGCTCAAATTAGCACACCGCTAAAATAAACACATTTACATATGTGATCAATCAAAATTAAAGATAACCGCTTCGCTTTTTAAAAAAAATGTTGTAACATTTTTTATTAAGATATAGCATAGTTTTATTTTAGATAGAATATCAGTTGCAATAGGTTAATGGAAAAGCAGACAGTATATACGGTAAAATGAATAATATATTTTACTCTGCTATCTCTAACAAAATAATGCACAAAATGGTAATGATCAGATGCCGGAAAGACGGCTTTGCCAGACAAAAACAGATCAGAAGGCACCAAATAAATCAGATCTTAAACAGATTACTAAACGGTAACATATGCGCTAATGGACCAAAAAGAAACTAACCAAAGCACCAATAGTCTAATTTAAAATTATTACTTTTTGCTAGATAAAGTAAATGGGAAGGGAGTACCTCGAACAAATCGATATGCTTTTCTAGAAATCACATTTACAAGCTATTCTGATTCAACCAGAAATCGATCGCTAATTCAGGTGTTCGCGAATTAAAGTTCCCTTTGCCATAATAAATGTTTCATAGCATTCTATATATAAAGTTGACTCTTGAAGATGATTTACTTTCAGATCCAATTTTAATTTTTGTTATATCATTGGCATCATCACAATTTTCTAGATAAATCTAATTTTCATGTCTGGGTTATGACTTTAACCACCTCGCTTATCCCCATTGTATTTTGAAGTCCCAAAGTATATTTCTTTTATGTTTTTTCTTTCAAAGTCTACCTCGCAAAAGATTTTAAAAGCCAAAACCTGTCTGAACAAAAGTGATGGTGGATCAAGGTTTTTAACTGTATTTCCGACATACATGTATTTCGCCACGCGGTTGTCTGAAAAGTGATGTGGTGACGCAAAACAGTGTTTTCAATCAACAATATGAATTGTTTTGTAACATTTTAAATGACCAGACAAATGTTATTATTTCAGAAAAACCTATCTTCACGATGAGTGGTAAACAACCATACGTATTGACGACAGTCACTCTGGAATGAAAAACCTAATCTCTGTGGAAATGGATACAGTTTGACGTCCGTATTTTAATCTTAAAGCTCTTTAAAATGTTTTGCTGCTATAATACCGTGCAACCAATATAATGCATTAAATGCCTAATTAAAAACCAAACATTTACTTTATAAATTACTGATTGTAATTAAAAAACAACCCGCGCCATTATTTAGTTAACCTCTGACCTTTTTGTCGCCATCCAATCAACAGTGTCGTTTCTCGTCATCTGGGAAATCTGGCTTAATTCGGTTATAGTATGATTAACCTAGCGCAATCTTATAGCCAATCCAAGGGTGAAATAAAAAGACTTGTTTACATCAACATGGTGGTAAAATCGAACATAGGAAATATTGTCTAAATAGATATTAGACTTCTATATCCCCCAAATTAAAAGGCTCATTTAATTATTTATATCAGAGAATCGAAACAACATATCGGTAAGCTTTGTTGTTCTTTGTTTACAGTTTATCTGATTTTTTGCAACATTTAAACACGTTTACTATTTTTTAAATTTTTGTATGCTTTTAAGAATGCGCCAGAATGTTTTCTTTAATTACCAAGAGATTGAAATTACAAACTATTTTTAAAATATTTTATTGACAATTTCCTTTAAAAACCACTAACAACTTTTTAATTAGATACAAAACAAGTTTGATAGATTTACAATTTTGGTCCGAGCAGTACGGATGAGGACATTTATTCCGAAATGTCGGTCTAGTGCTGCAAAATTAAAACGGATTCAGTAATAAAATATATCTAGGATATAATGATACCATACAAAATCATCCAAATCAGCGTCAAATATAAAATAAGTTATCAAGCGTTTTCGAGTGGGTTAATTCCTTCTCGAAAGCAATGGTCCACCAGGTCCCAGTTTCATAATCATTTTTGAACTTAAGATTTTTCTTAACTTAAATCTGGCAAATTAGAATTTGAAAAAATTAGAATACGACAGTATTTCAGTCACTAGCTATCCATATCTCTGCCACTCGGCAGTCAAACTTTGGCTCGTTTTTGTTAGCTCAGTGTTAAACTTTTGACGAGGTTGTGCTGTACATACACTATACAGTCGTTTTATTTTTATCAGATATATATTAATATTTGCACCTTACAATGATACAATTTTACTTACAAATGAAAATATCGTTAAACCATGTTTACACTACTGTCATATACTAAGTATAGAAATTTAAATTAGTACATGACAGTACCACAAAATACACATAATTATACGATTATTCAGAAATCATTGATGGTTATGACTTAAGAGGAATACAATGGAGTATTGATTTATTATGCCACAGTCGAAAGTATTTCAGGGCTTAAGAAAAAAGACAAAAGAAGAAGATCACTTCAAACTACATTCCAGCGCCAAAAGATTGCATCTGTTGATTTTAGGAGTATGTCATTTGTGTAATAAGTTACTTACTTGAAATACATAGCTTTCTTCAAATTTTGGATTACATGTCTTCTTTTTAAATTTAGATTGTAAATATCTTCGCTCGTCAGGTATTAAATAAATTCTACAACAACAATAAAAATAATTTATACAACTTGGAAACTAAATATCTACATGTCACATAGTTACATTTTGTGTATTCTATCAGGATTTATATCCTTCTTGTCCACTGGCTTAGGGTTGGCGTTCTCAGTGTTTGTCAAGCATATTTATTTTTACTTGCAACTGCTTTATAACATTTTCAACCCACCTCTATTTTTAAACGCAGCGTGGCGTATACAAACTGTCTAACACCAAGTTTTGCCCCCAAATGGTTTTCGAACCTATATGTTTCGAAGCGCGTATCTGAAGTACGTTACTTATTCAATATTGCAGCGTTCAACATTGAATAAGTAAACAGTTACTTATTCAACATTTGCAAATATTTTCGTTTCGTTTATAAAACTCCCAATAAAACAAATTTTATCACATTTCACGATTAAATGTCACTACCAAGTATGGTTACCCCCAGTGCCTCGGAACACATTGGCTTAAAGCTTCAATGTAAGCCCATACCGTTATACAGTGTATTTCATATAGACGGAAAGTAAAGTGCCTGAGCAAAGTGAAGCTTTCACTGTGCTGGGAATTTCGAAATATCATTTTGTACTACTATGCTTAGGCAATGTCACTACCAAGTATGGTTACCCCCAGTGCCTCGGAACACATTGGCTTAAAGCTTCAATGTAAGCCCATACCATTATACAGTGTATTTCATATAGACGGAAAGTAAAGTGCCTGAGCGAAATATTTGCGAATGTTGAATAAGTAACTGTTTACTTATTCAATGTTGAACGCTGCAATATTGAATAAGTAACGTACTTCAGGTATCCGTTTGGAAGCGGTGTGGTCAACAAGCCGGTGCTTTAGACTATTGGGCCACCAGTGTATTACTCAGACTTCAAATGTACTGATTTGTTTGTAAGAATCCTAACTTTCAAGAAAAAATTAAAAAACATTTAAAATATCAATTTTAATTTGCTGAATGAAGGCAAACATTTGTAAATTATTCCAGATCATAATCATTTCATTCAAACCATTCATATAAGGTATGTTTTAAAGCTAAAGTTGCGTCTTATATTTTTAAAATTATCATTGAAACTTTTAAAAAACACAAAAAATCGTGAAAATCTTTATATAAATTTTCAAGAACAAAAATTAATGCAAAAATAAAAAATAAATTGCCATGGATATTAGTTAAAACTTAGCAACAGTCGGGTTACCAATGGAAGTAGGACATCATGTCATGGATTAAGTGCTTCGTTTTATGGATATTCTCTATGATTTTGTTTTGTAATTATAACAGGTCATACAAAGTGACCAATTGTTTTCCTGAGCACATTCGTTTTTATTAGGTGCGTATGCTTGATTTACATTGGGTTGTTTTTCAGTGCTTCTCAATTTGCCTATTTGCACTTACTTTTCTTTGAGTCATAAAGTATTCGCCTTACTTGAATAACAACAACAATACATAATGACCTGAACCCAGGTGTTTAAAACTCGGCTTAACCTAATGATTAGTGGAAAAACAAAATGTATTAAAATATTTGATATAAAAATACAGTTTTTGCTTTATCTGCTTTGATAAAACAATTGTGTGCATACTTTTAGAAAAAATGTTTCAGACTTTAATGTTTTCTAAACACAAAATACAAATGGCTTACGTTAACGTAAGCCCTGTCTGACCATGCAATGTTAATCATGTAACAATAGCTATCTTGACATAATGTGAATGAAGGGCCTTCTTGACCTCTTTGGACCAAAGCTCAATGGTCAACTTTATTCTAAAGTTAATGCACATAATTGTTTTATCAAAGCAGCCATTTTTAATTATAATAACATTTTGAATTTTCACTAACATTAGGTTAAGCTGGGTTTTGAACAATTGGGTTCAGGTCATTATGTAAGGGTGGGTCTAATTATATGTCCCAGTTTGGGTAACTTATTCAGAAAAAATCTAATAATTTTAATCAAAATTAATTACAATATATTCAAAATTATAATACACCTTAAATACGGTATAATCGGCTATAAGTGAAACACAATACCGGTGTTAACCAATGATTGAACAAACGTACCTCGCAAAAGGATCACAGCTGCTATTGTTTCCAAATTGTCTGACGGGTAAATGTTTTGCTTTTATAAGTGTTACAAGTAATTTTTCAGTTTCTCGTTCATATTCTACAGCGAACCATATTCTACCTATATGATCAGGCGGCACTTCATAATCGTCGTCCTCATCAACGATCTTATATAGACTCGGATCTATTGATCCTAGTGCGTATGCACCTAAAACAAAAAGAAAAGAAACTTTATTAACATCTTCTTACAATAAATTTTTGAATTGGTTTATTTTAACAAGTGGCCAATGAACCCGTTAACGCTCACTTGAGTGTGTGTAAATATCTCAGATATGCAGAGTCACGCAGAGGTTCAATGGTCAATTACATTAATTAAAGAGAATGTCCAAATTTTCAGCAATCAGGGCCAACTATATGCGAGTAAATATGCAAATTATTTATAACTTGTCATAAGCATGCTGCGTATAAAATATCTAAAGTCTATTTTCAGTATATTATTAATAAACAGCTAAAATAGTAAAAAAAAACAAAAGTACAAACGTGAAAACTAAGCCATTCAAGTATTCATTTGCATCTGTGACCTTGCCCTTTGAATTAATGACTTCATATATGAAAATGATTGTTATGCCGTTCCCTACAATATTCTAATATATAGTATCATCCTATACAAAAGTTTATAGTTTTTAAGATAATTAATCATTCCAATATTCGTTTGACCTTCATTCATATATCAACATAATTGTTAGGCCAATACCTACTATATTCTAATATATATGTCTATACAAAAAGTTTATAGTTTTCGAAAAAATTAACCATGTTAGTATTTTTTGCATCTGTGACCTTGATTTTTTTAACCTTTGACATATATTCATATATTAGAATGATCGTTTGGCTAATACCTACTATATTCTTATATATACATGCCTATACAAAAAGTGTATAGTTTTTGAGATAATAAACCTTTTCCCTATTTTGGCCCTACAGCTACGATTTGTGTAAATCTGAAACTAGGCGCGCCAAAGGTATGTTTAATTTTACATGAAATATCTCAGCTATATCTCATGTACTGTATGTTCAGAGGATATGATTTTTAAAGATTTTCAAAATTTCTCCAGTTTACACATAGAGGACGGCGCACGACTATGGATGGCAATATATCCCAACTGAACCAAAGTCACAGTCGACAGTAACACGTTGAATGAAAACCATATTAAACCAAAATTAAAAACGACGATATATTATTGGACAGAGAAAATATTTCATCCCCAATTTCAGATCAAGATTAACCTTCTCTATAACCATAAACGTAGTTGTTGACCTTTTCTACATAGAATATAAGCTTATTGGTCTTATAAAATGTCAAATATCACTGATAATAAGAGGACTTTATACATCTGTATGTCCGTATTGTCAATGACAAATAACTCATACTTCCGTTCTTAATTGGATTTCGATAGCTTTACGATATTTCTTACTTCACTGTCTTACAGACTTCGGATACCGTATAAATTTTATATTCATATAATCGTGAACTGAAGATATTGGATCCACCATTAACATTACTGGCCATATACGTAACTTATGGTGGATGGATAAGATAATCTGTATCCATTCACTTCGGAATGCGCATTCAAAATAAACCAAGAACAGTTATGTCGAGATTTAACTTAGCTGGCGATCGACAGCTCCTCAATGGTTAGCCCCTCGTTCGTATTATGTCGACAGTTGCTATCTCTCGACAGCTTTTCGTTGTCTAGCTAGCCATATATCGGCCATTCGGCAGCCAAGTTTCGACTTCATTTCGTTATCTCAGGGTTAAACTTCCGGCAGGTTCGCACTGTATAATTGTTCAATTGCAACATCGTGAAATTTCGACCATAAATGTTATGAAAAATAAACCGAAGAAAAGAATCCACGACTGATATAGATTGTCTAACGTTATTATGGCGCATGCAGATTGTATAAGGTGTTTACATCAGTCAAGGTTTATCAATTAAATACCAATGCGAACACTTGTAGGTGGGGCAATGGAAGAAACCTGAGTGGCTTAAGAAAACCACCGAATGTCAGCAAGTGAACGAGGATATACTAAAGTGGTATTCGCAGCAGTCGTCGCTTTTGACCTCTCGCTCAACGTTTTATAAATGTATTCATATGGGCGATGTAAGCTTTATGGCTGAACTCAAGACGACCGAATGATTTTGATTATTAGAAGAATTATATTGTTTAAAAATACTTTACGTTGCATTTTCAAGTCTTAATTTTATACAAAATATGTTCAAAATAATTCTATTTCATTTCTCACATTAGTTTTTAAAGATTATTCCCAGAATTAAGATGTTTCATTTGAGGTTATTTACTTTTTCATTTTATTTCCCGTCTTTGATTAATTACATTTGTAGTATTGGTCATCTAAGGTTATGGTAATATAGAAATCTAGGTCAAAATTCTAAGTAAAGTGGATTACTGAAAAAATATATACATAAAACACACTGTATTAAAACCATATGAGTTAGATGCCAAAAGCTATAGATTATAATCATTAATCCAGAGACAGTTTGATAGACATATTCATATTGGATATGATGATAAACGTCATGTTTTGGATATGTATAAGACTGGATGATTTTGTCTGGAACTCGTTAAAGGAGTTCGATGTTTTTTTTGCCTGAAATATAGGCAAGGATACAATATCTAGAGAAAACATAAGCAAAACTAGTTACAACGGTTGTCTACGGTAGCTCAGTTTCTAGCGTATTTGCTTTGTATGTGCGAGGTTAGTTTTCGAACCCGATCGGTGTCTTACCAAGACTTGAAAATATGCAGTGATGGTTCTTTTAGCTTAGCACTCGCCTTCCATATGATATGGAAGTCACGAGGTCCTCCGAAGAGACCTTAATAACAACTGCAAAAACCAAATTTTCTTCCATTTCATCTATAGCTTGTGGCGTCTCCATATAAGTCAAATATTTTTTACTGTGACGTAAACACCGGTAAATCATCATCAATCAATCAATCAATCAATCAATCAATCAATCAATCAATCAATCAATCAATCAATCAATCATTATGAGACAGCCACTATACCGGATAAGTTCAAAAAGACACTGGAATATTATTTTATGTTTCATATTAACAACATTTTACACAAATATTTCTACCTTTTGCAAGTATATGAATGCCAGTTTCAAAACTATTTACGATACAAACGGATGACGTCATTCAAGCGCCTGGCCCAGTGTTTTTCTGATGTTATGAAGTATACATGACATGTCTGATGCTTTATAAAAAAATCTATAGTATAGGCTTGTCGAAAGTTTAACATTAATCTAACCAATTAGTACCAATCAAAAGCTAATGCGATCCCTGGATAGCTAGTATCTCGACAGTTTTCCCGTAGATGCGTAGCTTTCCGACCACTTGTTATCTATATATCGGCGGTGTCAGTTCTTTTTGTTATCTCAGTTTCAAACTTTCTACAGGTGCGTACTCTATACTGTGTACCGACAACTGAATATTGACATCCCATTTCATGATATAACTAATGAAGGAAAATTGTCATTGTCTGAGAAAAACATATATACTATATGTGTATTTGTAAGTTGAGAGTAAATTTCCTTTTCTTTCCCATCTTTAATGACAATATATGTGTTTTATGTGAAATAATATATTTGTGATGTTATAAACATCTTAATTCAAGCTTAGATCTAAGATTTTTGGCTAATTGCGTGTTGTTAAACATAATGTAAGACAAGTTTCCAACAAAATGTTGTCATGGGTAACATTGTCATTAAAATGCTGTAGAGGTAATTTGAAACAAAAGCGAAAGTAGCCATGCAACATTTTGATTATAATAGTACTTTAACATGCGAAATGTAGGTCTATGGTTTAATGTCAGCTGTATTCGTATTACAAGTTTTAAGATTTTTCATTAACCAGATCAACCTTACTCGGTCATATATCAGTTTATTTATGAGGTTTTTATAAACAAGCTTTTGCACTTATCTCGGGGGTTTTAAACAACAATTTATGTAACAGTTTTTAATATATTAGCTGTTGTAAATTTGTAAGAGTATCTGGATTGACCAAAATTTTGTTACATTGCGAGCTGAGTTGAGCATTGGGATTTTTACTCCCAGTCAAGAATATTTCACTTATATCAAGACGTCGCCAGATATAAGCGAAAGTACATAAATTTTGCCTGTGCGTTGCGCTGATGACATTATACAGAAGCGTTCTTCATCGTGCCATGCATACCGTGACAAGGGGTCTCTTCTATAGACAAAAGAATCTAAAGAAGACTGAAACGTTTGTCATTAGTAAGCCAAAACTGAGAAATACTGCTACTTTTGAAATGTTATAAAATAATGCATACAAAGTAGCACATGACATTGGAATTATTTTTAACTCTCCAGTGAAGCTAAAAAATATTTGGTACAATCAAGTTGATTTACTTTCGATGAGTATTTGAGTTGCGAATGAAAATTCCTTGCTGTTGTACGAGTTCTAAGTGTTTAACATTCAATGCAACGATTCTATTCCATCTTAACATCAATCTTAACAATGGACTACCGACCTCATGATTGACTAAGTACATCTTTACCAATAGCGTCAAGTCTTCATGACTTTATACGCAGTTCACGTTACTCATAATTCTCAGAACAATGAACCTAATTATTCTCAGTTTTAAAGCAGCAGTTTCAAAATTAATGCATTATGTTTGTGATGCTAAAAAATATCGCTGCAATGATGAATGGGAAAAAACTGTAAAATAAAACACATATTTTGTTGTTAATTGTATAAAATGAATCGGCTTAAAGAATTATAAATCCGAGGGGGTGTGTGATGATGATTAACAGTTTATATGAAGAATTGTTTGTTCACATGTTGTTAAAATGATTTGTAAATGTCAATCTTAATTTTCAAAAAAAAAAAATCCATAACTCAAATCAAATATGGAAACGTTTTCGTAAAAAAATAAATTGAAATAAATCAGTGTATGAGTTGTTAATACACTCTGTGTTTTAGGTATCTAATTGATTAAGCATGCATATAAATAATACCTAGTGTATTTATGAGCATAGTTTTGTGATAACAACAACAATCCTCTTTAATGAAAATAATTAATTATACGAACATATTTTCTTTAAAAAAATAAAAAAAATATTTAATATTTTACTTTAGTTATTCATCTACAATCAAACCTGTCTATAAAAGCCATCCAAGAGAACGTGTGAAAGTGGTCTTTATAATTAATGTGCAAGTGGCCCTTATATACAGGTTCAAATAACATGAATAACGAACATTTGGGATATAATTTCACTGTCCTTTATAAGCAGGTGACTCTTATATAGAGGTGGCCTTTAAAGCAGGTTTGACTGTACTTGAACCATTAGTATAGATGAACGATTCCCACAAAATCGAAAGCCTTTTTAATATTTTGTATGGTTAGTACTTGTATGTAGTTTTGTTATACGAAATCTTTTAAAGTAATGCCTGTCATTTTGTTAAATATTTTCATATACCATTTTTGAATGTATTTTATATAAAAAACATGTACATTAAAAAAAATGGTAGGTGGCAATACAAAACCTGAATAGCAAATACTGGACTCATTGCTATAGGATATAGACGCATGTCACTTAGTTATCCAGAACTTCAGCCTGTACTTACAAATACATGAGTTTTTTTTTTTCCGGTCAAAGTTTTTGCTGATGTTTTAAACGCATTATTAAATGTCCTCGATTAATTTCATTATCGTCCGTCAGTAAAACGGAAAGCACTGCTTAGAGAAAAATAACAATTCCCACATGGTGTATAAAGACGTAATCTTGTGAAGAAGGATAATCAAGCATCTAATTGGTACAAACTTCCCAGAATAATCTTATTATAACTCGTTCAAATATCTTACAATTGTTCCATCTTACGTGTTTAGAATGATAGTTAGGGCTTAGGGAAAAAGTCGAGACGCCTAACGCGTTCTTTTTATGAGCCGATCAATGGATGAAACTTACTGACTTACCATGAAATACGAAGGGAATCAAAAATGCATAGAACAACGTATTAAGCCAAGATACTTTACGGACGATGGTTTTCATTAAAAACTACGTATAAGTTCAGTTTTGTTTCAATCTCAGTTTGTCGATTGTCATATTTATTATTTATTAAACTTAACTACTTAACTACTCATTTTAAGACATTAAAAAGGTCATTGAGTTTTTGTTACTTGCCATTTTCTGGTATCTGGTATACCGGAAATCAAACCACGGCCGTGAAATTTTGTACATGGGCCGGCATGTGTTTGTTTCATTATGAGAACAGCCTTGTTGAACCGCAGATTTCACACATACGAAAAGGTCACCAAAGCATGTCTATACAAACATGTCCTGCACCTTAATCTGAGAAAAACTTAGCTCGGTGAAAGGTAATAATGTCTTAATTCATATCAGATGATAATCATACCAATAAAACATGATTAAGACAGATTTGTGAAGACTTACAGTTCCGCCAATGTTATTGCAATGTACATGCTGAGTTCCTAATATGTGTAACCACAGGTTTTATCGTGGCTTATTTTACAGAACAGCCAATGGAAATGCATGTAGACATGTCTTGAACTCGGTTATTTACGATTGGGATTATTTTGGACATCACTGTTAAATTACTGCTATGTGATATAGACCATTACAATGAAACAATAAAAGGATAACGATGGCAAAGCTACGTCAAATGGAGACGCACATTTGGGAATCTTATCTAATGTAGTTGCGGTTTCTTTTAACAGCTATCTACAAAATTGTCAGACAGTTACAAAATACATTATGAATGAAATTAAGTCTATCCTAAGATTAAATTGGTATTAAGAATTGTGCATCCTTTGTCAAGGAAGTCATGTGCGTACCGCCACGCCTGTATGTGCTTATCTACAAAATGTTTCAATAAATAACAATGGATTTGAAGAAGTTGTCTGCTCGCAGACGGAAATCAGCGTAATATATCACTGGATCAATAGTTAGGAAGGTGATCATTCGAAATTAACTCTTCCAATTTCTGGAGCAATTTCAATTTCAGTGCGTAGAGTGGATTACAGAAGTTTTATGCCCCAGTAAAGATTCTTTCATTGATATCAAGACAGCCAGTTTATTGGTTTATAGCAAACCGATGTGCAAGGAGAAAACCAGCCGACTTTGGACAAGCAAAATGACATACTATTTTCACACTAGTAGGAGAGTTGAGTTGAGTTGAGTAATGGTGTTTAACATTCCAGTCAAGAATATTTCATATATATCGAGTCGTCGCCAGCTATAGACGAAGGTGCAGAAATTTTGTCTGTATGTTGCACCGATAGCATTATACAGCATGGTTCTTTATCGTGCCATGCCTACCGTGACACGAGGCCTAATTTATTTTAAGTTCCATCCAAAAGGACAGTGACCTTCATTTCGTAATGCCGATTGCCTGCACAACCCTCTTTCAAGTTTTGAGTCAGACCCGGTGGAGATTCGAACCCACAACCTCTCATTTACGGAGCAAGCACTCTACCAACTGAGCCACTGCGCGCAGCCACACTACCAGGATCTGTTACAAGTAGGATTAGAACCTAGTCAATGATGACAATCGCTTTGATTCGTAAGCGCGTTTTTAGACAACTCAGAAATTAAAGTTCTATCCTATGTGAAAGACAGACACGTGCTAACATTAACATAGAAGATTTTGTAGGCAAAACATAAATTGATGCAATTTTAGCTTGGTCGGCCATTTTGAGTCGTACTGTACTTGGACGTCATTCCTTATTGTAAATATTTTTCTCTTTACAAATATTTTTATTTTAGCGTGTTCAAAATGAGCAGAGATAATAACTATTTCAAATTCATATGGATTTGAATTAGCGTTAATGTCATGGATCACCTTGTGCACTATGATCGTATTTAATTTAGCGGTAGATTTAAATTAGCGGACTGTATTGTCACTAAAATTATTGGAGTACCGCTAAAATTAATTAGTTTACTGTATCATACATACAGCGAATCCTGTCTATAAAGGACACCAAGGGAACAATTAAAAGTGGCATCTTTCGGCAGGTGGCCTTTATATAAGGTTCAAATAATATGAATAAAGAACAATTGGGATACACTTCTATTGGCTTTTTTAAAGAGGTAGCACCTATATAAAGGAGGCCTTAAGGGCAGGTTGGACTGTATCACAAAGAAAATTTTCCTCGAATTTTTTTTAAATTTTCTGTTTAAACCTATTGAACTAATGGTATAGATAAACGTTAAACAAAGTATTTTTGTATCGTGTGACACACTTAATACTATTCTTATCTAACAAAGATGTATCGTTTGCATTTAGTTCACCGGAGTTTAATTGTAATGGACAGAACTAGCGTTTTCTGTAAGTGAGTAAGTACAGATGTAACAAGAATGTATGCCGAGCCTGTACGTCGAAGTTTGAAATAATTGAATCTTAACATCATAACAGTCAACGTGAATTGTCTAAAAGAATAATCTATACCGAGTAAAACAATACAAATGGTTTATAACAGAACACCAGACTCTGATGAAAAATACAACTCAACTTGCTGACTTGTTAAAATTTTTGGCCTATTCATACCACCATGATAACATTGGATCTTAAAAAAATACATGGACAACTTAACCGTACAAGTTTTATGTTTTAACAAAGAACTAAAACTTGCCAAAAAATATCATAAATACCAGATACGTATGCGTGAAAATTATAGCTAAAACATTAAATATTGTATGACAGTTTTGCCTATTGGCTAAAAGGAGCTCGCAACAAACCTGTTCTGTAAAAACCTTTTTATTCCCAGTAAACTTAGTTTGAGTTGGGGTGGGGTATATCTATCTGTGTGTCATTGTAGGTTTTAAATCAAACAAATGTATACTATCTTTTGAACTTCATTTAGATGTTAAGGTCAAATATCAAGGTCACAATGCCAAACTTTGTTTGGTGTATTTTTTTCGATACACAGACCAGATTATGATTCATAATAAGCTTAACTATGGTGAATGCATACGATATACTTATTATGGTAACTAGATTCATGATGGCGGCGAGAAGTCGCACACAATCCCCAAAGCATGGAAAGTAGGTCAAAGTGTCAAATGTCACCTGAATGACCAAATTATAGCAAGAATGCAAACAAAAGTGGTGGATACCAGATTTCAACCAATAAAGCACATTTTGTCAGGTGACAAGTAACGATACAAACAATGGTGAAAACACATCTACAACCATCAATGATTGCGCATTAAGTTTAATCAAGAGCTACCGTTTAGTGTCTGATAAAACGAAAGACAAAAAAAATGACAGAAAGTATTTCTAGAATGTTCCATCAGAATTAGACAACAAATAAAAACTAACGTAATATTCAAAATATTATTGATGCTTCAAATTTGTCTAAATTAAATGAAAATTGATATAATCGGTTTGGGTTAAAATATCATATATAAAACCATGTTTGTACAGACGTTTTGCATTAGGAATCCATATATGTGACGCCAGATATTCCTAACATCAATTTATTCCCACTGTTTATACCAAAACATATCATGTCCACTTTCTAGATAATTTAAAAACTACATAACTCATATTTATATCCTAATCTGCTAAATCATTGTCTAAATTATTGCTACCAACTTTTTGCTGCAGTTACGTGTTTCTGTAATTGTTTTGTTTCTGTTAGCGGACATCTGAAATTTTGTATGATTATTTATAAATCAAACATGGCCATTTATGAATCATAATGTAAATGTTTACAAAAATCCTAATTTATACAGGAGTGGAAATATATATATATATTATATACAAGTTATAATGGACACGCTAATTTGTCTAGATCAAATGGAAATGTATGTTTTGATAAAATATTAAGGTTATTAGCATCATTAGTATAAACCATAATGACAACTCCAAACAAATAATTATGATTTTAGAGGCAATTTTTCATAATTATCAACTCCCATATCTATCATCTTTATCAAGACTCCCACTACAGTATGAGAGGCCGTTATGTTGTTTTTGTGTCTATTACACGACTATTGCGTGGTGCCAACACTAACAATAACACATTATGACTAATCTACAACGCTATGGGCATGGTTAAAGTGTCGGACTTCAGGCTCGTGGGTTGAATTCGGAGGCATGCCGTGACCTTCAGCAAGTTGTTTCATTTCAAATTGCTGCTTATGTACCCGATGATAAAGAACCGGTAGGGCAGCATACAATGCAACTTCTGCCGTAGTTGGCAATAGCAAGCATAAGGTTATTCAAAATAAGTGATGAAGTGAACCGTGAAGGAAAGGTATCTTAAAACGCAATACTGTATGTAACTCTCGCATACATATATATAATCATCAAAGAGTTCAAAATAGGATGCTATTTTAACTGAACATGAATAATCATAACAAAAGTCTTTTTCATTATCGCTAATATACATGAACTATAATGGACTTCCGTATTGCATGAATATGAAACACTTAATTGGGGAGATTTTTATGAAGCCAGAAAAACATGTTAACTTCTAAATAGCTAAAAGGCGATGGAAAGGCGACTCACTTCATTAATATAACAGTAAAATAAGCCTTTTGATAATGGATTGAATATTGTTTCCATGACAATTTATTGTAGCTTTCAAAGCCAATAGATTTGTTTTATTGAAATAATTACGTTTGTCCAAAATTCAGTTTCCGTTTGGAAACCGTTTTGATTCTGACCACACAGGGAGAGAAAGATAAAAGGATTATTTTCTTGTGTTATATTTTATGATGTTTTTCTGATGAACGTTTGTTCATTGCCATCGTAATTAACATTTTTGCATTGGCACACCAGTATTTTAGTCGCAATTTTGTTTTTTGGAATTATGGGTTCAAAGACTTAAAATTTAGGTTGGTATTGGCCTTTTTTAAAATTCAGCACCTTTGAATTATGAGTGAGAAAAGCATGTTACCAACTTTTATTAAATGCCACTTCAAGTTAAATTTGAATTTCTAAAATTGTTTCTGGTCTATAACATTAAATTTCAAAATTCTGGATGGGCAAAAGGCATTTGACAAACCAGTTGAAATATAAACGATTATCTGAAAAAAAAATCACTAGTAAACAGAAAATTAACTTTTATTTCCAGTATCATCTAGTCACGCAAACTAGGGATACAAAGAGGTCATGTGTGTACGGAATATTTTTTATCATTACCAGTATAGCATTCCAAGAGGTAAAGACATAACACTACTAACTCTAGTAATCATTTGCAATAACTTAACCATCTGTCATGTGGTGATTTTGAATGCATTATTTTAATAAAAATTCGAAATCAGCACATGAAACATCTATAACATAACTTTATTGAAGAACATAGAACAAACCCTTAAACAACATGAAGATTTACATCATATACAATTTCCATTCCATTTCAAATTCTTGCAAAAATTACATAACATATGTTCAGTGTCTATTATCTGATAAACTTTTATAATAATTCCCATTGCTATTCAGTTTTCTTTATCTTAAACAAAAGCCAGAACACAGACCACCTTACAATTAATACTACCCCTTTATCTATCATAAAACCGAATGATCCCAGTAACATCTTAAATAATACTGAAATCAGAAACCGGAATGTGTGGGCCACAATTCTCATCAGAGAATAGTGAAATATGTTCTAATGTGTAGAGAAAACGCTAACTTGACATTTATTCAATGTATAATACGTATTTATATCGCATTAATGTTATATTTTTTTTATTTCTTTATAAATAAAACATGAGTTTTTGATAGTATTTTTATTTTGTGTGTTATTGAACATGACAGCACATTTAACAAACTGTTACAATTGCTTATTTCTTTTTTTTATCACTGTCTGACAGTACCCAAGTGGCAGCAAATGATGAATATTATCAGAAAGTTATATACAGTACAAGCCTGTCGAAAGTTAAACACAGTGCAAACGAAAAGAAGTCGAGACTCGGCTGCCGAGTGACCGAGATATGGATTGTTAGTCGCCGAGAGCTGCGAAAATCAACGAGGTGCCGGGATATGAGCTGTCGATTTGGTATAAATTCGTTAGCTTAGTGTTATACTTTCGCCAGACCCGTACTGTATGTATGGAAGTATACTTAACTCGGTATATTTTACTGAAGAACTCGAAAATAAACCTTCTATGAATTATGTCATTTCATAATTAAAGAAAACATTCTGTGACCCATCTCGTAAATTTTAAAAAAAGTAATGGCTCCCAGATGGGATTCGAATTCCTAGTCAAATAAAACAATGCTTAAAGCAATTTTGTAAAGACGAAGATAAGAAATGCTTATATTATTATCAATGGATCTTCAAGTGGTTATGAATCACTGGGTGTAATGCCAGTAGGATAAATTAAATCCACTGACACTTGCGCATCTTGTCATTGTATCCTATCCGGCACAATCCAGCAATCTAACTTGTTTTCTTATTTCCTTCGTTTTTCGGCGTGATCTGAGTTGGTTTAAGTGCTGCCAAAGTAGTTCAATGTTGACAAAACATCTGTGAATTATAGATGATGTAAACACTATGCAAAATCTCACATAATCAATTTTGAACACTTTTGACAAAATTGTCTTTTTAGGAGTTAAATATACGTGGAGTAAATCAAAAGACGAAAACATTTTCTCTAATAAATTTGAGGATAGTCAAAAACTTCTCTGTTAAAATTGAGGACAACCAAGAGACAATTGGTGTGTGATAGCATGTAGTTGGTATAAAAACGACGGCATGAGAAACTCTTTTTTGTATATTAGTTAAAGTATGATTTTTATAATGATTTGACTTTTTAATGCGTTTTAAGAACATTACTTGCATAACAATATTAAAAGGATAAATGTTAGAACTGTTTTATGAAGCTTTTCATACATGACGTAAGATTGGATTTCAAACCCAACCTAGTATTGTAAGCATTTACCTGTCTGTGAAGTCAAATTTTATTACTTATTGTTCCATCATCATTTTGTAATTTGTAATGTGATCTATTCTATACAAACTTCAAGGTAATTTATTATTTTTGTCTTTTTTATGAGGACATAAACAACTTTTATGTTTCTGTGTATCGAGTAGCCATTCTTCTTGAAAACCGAATTGTCAGGGCGACATTCGCTCTTGTTCCAATAAAGCCAAATTCTTATTTTGAAACGCACTTCCCGCGCAAAACACATTTTACCTCACGGAAAAGTGATGGGACCACAACTAAACATGTTTTCGTAAGACTTTCACACATTTGTAACACGTACAGTATGAGAACTACTCTTTCTATTTTTGGCTTAATTGAAGCTATGAGATACCGAGACATTTCAATGGTGAAGAAAAAATAGAAAATGTTTTACAAGTTTTATTGATATTTAGAGTAAGCGATTATACGCCTAATAAACAGATTTTACTATAAACACACCGTGGACATCGATAAACGTTAAGCCAAGTTTAGTTTCTAGTTATACTTTTCTCATCTCTATTATAGATAGTAGGGTAATTGAAACAATACCCTGGTGATTTTATATGTAACAGAAGTGTTTTCTTGCTTCCATGGCAATCAATCTTCAGACCACGTTCTGAGGTAAATTTGGCTATAATTAGTTCGCTGACACAATGACAGATTTTCATGGTATGTGGGAAGGTGATTCAGAACACATATTACCGATAAATGATTTTCTGATATCTTTGTAAAACCATCAGAGAATGACAGATACTTGGGGACTGACAATGTTATTACAACTGTCCACTTCATATATAAAGTTTATCATCATATTTGTACAAGACCTAGCTGAATTCTGATTTATCTACAAAATCAATTTATCTGGCCATAATGGCTGGTTATATTCTAAATGATATCTAGTTTTTATATTTATTTCATTGTCCTTTATTAGATACCAAGTCGCGTAACAAACTTATCAAACATTATTGTCATGTGTACTTTTATGTGCCTACCCTTTTTGATATTTTTACTATACACTTAACAACGTGTTTGTCTCGGCTCAAAATTGCTAGGTGTATAGAAGTCATCGTCCTCACCTTCCAAACTTGTGTAAA
Source organism: Anadara kagoshimensis (assembly GCA_021292105.1). Taxonomy (NCBI): domain Eukaryota; kingdom Metazoa; phylum Mollusca; class Bivalvia; order Arcoida; family Arcidae; genus Anadara; species Anadara kagoshimensis. Next base: position 36,824,163 of record CM037861.1, on the reverse strand, counting down.
CATTTGGTGAAATATTTTCAATGATAGGGATGTAAAACATAAAGATTGTAGAAATATCATCTATTATACTACGGCAATTGCTTCAGAGAACAGAGAATAGATGGCCTTGATTAGTCAAGGCCGTAACTTATCGTTTTAACCGAACTAAATCTAGAGTTGAGTTGAGTTGAGTAATGGTGTTTAACGTTCCAGTCAAGAATATTTTACTTATATCGAGACGTCGCCAGCCAAATATAGGCGAAGGTACAGAAATTTTGTTTATGCGTTGCGCCGAGTTCAAGGTCGTAAGTTACAGTTTTAAGGCTTTAAAAGGATAAATGATGTTCTTGATGGTTCAAGGTCGTAACGTACCTTTTTAAGGCTTCAGAAACAGGGTAAATGATGACCTTGATGGTTCAAGTTCGTAACTTACCGTCTTAAGGCTTCAGATCAAGGATAAATGATGGCCTTGATGGTTCAAGGTCGTAATTTACCGTTTTTAGGCTTGAGAAAAAAGAATAATTGATGACCTTGATGGTTCAAGGTCGTAACTTACCGTTTTCAGGCTTCAGATCAAGGATAAATGATGGCCTTGACGGTTCAAGGTCGTAAGTTACCATTATAAGGCTTCAGAAAAAGGATAAATGATGACCTTAATAGTTTAAGGTCGTAACTTACCGTTTTAAGACGTCAGAAAAAGGATAAAGGATGTCTTTGAAGGTGCAAGGTCATAACTTATTACCGATTTAGGGCTTTAAAAGAAATACAGGATGGTATTGGTGGTTCAGGGTCGTAACCTACCATTTTTTGGCCTCAGAAGAAAATAGGCTTGTCGGTTCAAGTTCGAGACTTAAGAATAGAAGGATTTTTAATTATAACACATAACCACATAACTACAGCAATGGCAACTGTAACAATGTTTATTATATTCATCACAATCGACAAGGCTAGCTTACTTAATATTCATCATAATTTTTATAGAAAAATGTTCATAGAAGTTACTTTTATTCAAATCAAATAAAAAGAGATGTCATATTTTCGGCTTATCTTCAACTATAAGAATCCATAGTTTTAATACAAATGCCATTGATAAATATTTAAATATTTCCCACTGTTTTCACAAAGTGGCAACATTTGCAAAAATAAAAGCATAGAAGGTGTTTTATGCAAATTAAATGGAAAAAATGTCATATTTTCAGCGATTATCATCAACTATACGAATCCACCGTTTTTTATACAAATGCCGTTGCATGTAACTGCAACAGATATTCAAATATGTAATTTATCAAGAAAAAAATTAAAATAAAACAATTAGATTTAAAGCATTCAATAGTCAAGAATTACACGTGGTTAAGGAAGAACCATGATATCTGTTAAGCGATACGAAACAATTGGCGCATCACGCGGTGTATGAAGCCATAATGTTATATTGAAACCAATTTAATGTGAATTGTTCGTGTATTGGAGGACTTTATATCTTACCAGAGACAAGAAATCATATAAAGTATGATCAGCAAACTCATAGCAAGTGCTAATAATATTTTATATTACTAAGATAACTATATTATTCATTGTTGAAGTTTACGGCTATATATGCCGTATGATGGAAATCAAACTAGTTAACTGCTTTGGTGTCGTGTTTTACTGTCGTTTCTAACGCAAGGAAGAAATATCATAAAACATTACTTGTAGCAGATCCTCAGAAATCATTGAAGTTAACAGTTATTTATAGTATTATCTTTTTTCAGTTTATTACTGTTCAATTTCATCTTTGAATTTATTTGTCTGTTCATGTCAAATCTGTATTAATGCCTTTCGGATATTGATTATTAATCTTCCTTTGTAGCAAACACAGAGCAGAATCTACCATTAAACTACAATTTTTATTCGCCCTAATTCGAGTCCTGTTGTGCTTAAATGTTAAAGTTTTACACATTTGGAAGTTTTTTCTTAGGATCAGTTTTTTTTCTCAATAGCTATTTTATAGCCCTTCGGAAATTTAGCCTAATCACCTATCGCAACACATTTCTTTCTTATTTCTGCATTATTCTCCCTGCATTTATCGCCAAACCTCGTTATATTGCCTGAATTTGAAACAAATTGTGGCGATGAATAGAAGTTTTATGTAATTTTTAAATATTTTTGATAGTTTTATTGTTATTCACACAATATTACGCAACAATTACACGAACGTGATTGACAGTAGTACTCAATATAATAATTTTATAATTATAAGCGATATATCACCTTCAGAGAAGTGCAACATAACAAATTTATTACAAGGCTAATGGCAAAATTAAAATAGCAATCTTAGAAAAAAATGTTCCAAAACGTCAGAAACAGCTCAATAAATTGGCCACCTAATGCTGGTCTATATAAATCCGTAGATTTGAGCATATATTCGTCACATATATCGATAAATCAAAGCGAGATACACGTTATTGGATTGTTATATCACTGTATTGTAATGACCTGTCTGTTACGGCTGTATATATACTGCTCGCTCTCAATAAATACATTGATATCACATTATTATTGCCTTCAATAGCCATCTATAGTTACTTTATTGTTGCTGACAACAGTAGCATACTACAAACAATATGTCTTCTATTTGTAAGTTATGGTGGCTTATTTCTGACATCCAGATAATTTCGGTCGACATAAAATTATCTCGACATGTTGACATAAATAACATGACATGTTGAGATACTTATGTTGACCAGCCATGGTAAATATCTTGACATATCGTGTTATTTATATCAACTTTTTTTTATTATCATATCATTTTATCTCAACTTATCGTGAGATTAAGTCAACACGTCGACGTAACTGTATGTCATCCAAAATTATCTATATGTCAGAGAAAGCCACAATGGTTAGTAGCTAAAATGTGTTGTAAGATGTAAACGGAATAGCAGGTCGTGTGATAAAGGATGAAAAGCAGTAACTAAACAATAGCTAAAACCATCAAGAACACTTCACAACAAACAGGTGAAAAAAGAAACATTGAAATTGTACAAAATAGATTTAGCTACTATATAACATAATATTTTATTTAGTTATTTTACCAAACAATAAGACAAATACACAGTTTATAGTTAACTCTAAACCGTTTAAATAATACAAAAAATACAATTAATACATTTTTCTTTTTCCATTTGTCATCAGTTCCTCGTTTTTAAAATGATTACATCTTTATGACGATGCCGACTAGACGGGTCACTAAATGAAAGATCAATGGTTAGGTTAACTAACAAATTATCTTAAAAACTGTTTGTACAAAAAGGTTGTATGATGATCATAACAACAATTTGAAAAAGTAAGTATGTGTGTCAACAGTCAACGCAACTACGAACACACAATACAAGTTATATCACTGATGATAGAAACAACAAAACAAAGACATATACATGAAAATATACGAATCACTGAACCACTGAGCATAAAACTCCGCATTAGAGTTAATTCTCAGCGGTGTAGTTATAAGTCTTGACTAAACTATGTAATTATTTTGAATTTCTGTCTATGTATGTTGCAAGTGAAAATTCAACTAATTTTATTCAGTTTAGATTAAAAAAATATTCTTTTAAACCATATTTCTATTTTCTTTAAATTTTGCCGTGATTTTGAAATGCAAATTGTTGTCTATTCACGAATGTTTCGTTCGATTTTAAAATACCAAGTAATGTCAATAAATGATGTACATTACTTAGTCTGTAACATTTTGGACTGTTTCTCGTACTATCAAGGGTTCTATAACATTAAAAGGAAAATGTAACAAGAACGATTGCCGAAGTACCATGTAACCATCGTAAAAACAAGCATCCTCATGATCTAGCTCTAGAAGAACTTGGTATTGGACATCCTGGTCACACTAACGTTCCAAACAAAGTAAGTAATAGGATTATGAAAGATGAGCTTAGCCGTTCGTGTCACAAAAATTACCTTTTTCATGACCGGTTGATTGCAGTTGGGCATCTAGTAACGATGGAACGATATGACACCTAGAAATCATTTAAGAAGAAACAGTGTCGTAAATGATCTACAACTGACATTGATAACGCGTATTGGTACCGTATAAATGGGATGGATGAAAATTAATACAGGAACGCAAATAGTAAAAGTACTTATAAGTCAACATTTTGCAGAAAACTAAATAATATCCTCTTGCACACCTATACATGTATATACATTAAAAACTGAAACATAAGTAAAAATGTTTTCTAAAACATAAATGAATTTATTTATTTGTAAACAAGAAGAACCGTACACAACGGTGTGTGAAACATGTTTTAAATAATAAATTCAGTTATGTTTTAGGAAACACTTTTACTTATTTTTTTACTTAGTTTTTAATATATAAATTTACCTCACACAAAGGATATACTTTATCGACATATTTGGAATTATATATATATATATTTATATCCAGTTTTGTTGATCGCATATTAAATTCTGAAGGTAACATTTTGACTAGTTTTAAATAGCACTAAACGGTTTACGAAATACTGACAGACAACGATAAAACTGAAAACTATGTTGGAGGGGACTTTTGCACAGCTATCCTTGACTAAAATATACTGACTCTTATTGCCATCACAGAACTGTGAAATTGTTGATAAGCAGATCATATCAAGATTCCGATGTCGTATCAGATATTACGTTTGTCTCTCATATGACACCCAAACATTTAATTAATGTTGAAAAATGAAGCTTATGAGCTTGATTATGAAGAAAACAAAGCTAATTTGGCACGCCTTCATGGCTAATTAACTTCATCTACGTCAGGTTTTCATCGTTCTTAAGGTATAATTATCTAAAATTACCCCTGTAATCACCCTGATTAAAAACGTAAATACCATTATCTTCTCATATTGTTATAGAAATTACACATCTCAGCTTTCTAATAATGTGACTGAATTACTATGCAATAACATCATCTGAATATTATTATTTCTTTTGATTTTTACACGAATAACGACATTTTTAATGTTTTTGTTGGTGAAAAATTAAATGCATTTGGAAAAATTTCGAACAAAAGTCCGAAGATTCCTGATTCTATAACAATGCATATCATTATGTAGTACGTCGCACTGTTGATAATCACGTAGCATATTCAGGACACTTAGAGTAATTTTCTATAGGCACTCCCTGTAATTCTAATTTAGGTGATGGAATATAATTACATCTAGTTATGAAAGCCTTTGTTACGGTAAGATTATCACGTCCTCCTTCACTATCTTTCAAAATTTAAATACTGTTAAATACAATCAAGTTATCTAAAGTATCGTCGTTGCATAACTTAGGTAAATTTATAAAAAAATGTATCTGTTGAGATTTATTTGTTTGTATTTGTCTGAGTAATGTCTTTGTCTATTTTGTATCTGTATATTGTCTTTATTATAGTCTCTGTATTGTATTTGAAATTGTGAGAATATTATTATTCAAATATATGATATGGTCTCTAGCTGCTTACATATCACCTTTGGACGTAGAGATATTACAGTCCTTTACTTATTAATGTACTCAAAAAGATTTATGACCGTCACTACAGCATCGTTGATAAAAATGTCTTTTCAGGCAAAATTGCCATGGATATATTGAACCTCCCATAGTTCCGTGATCCTTTCATTCTAAATTTTGATCACACATGTGTCGGGTATGGCTAGCTTAACAGGAGGTGCTTGACCTTCCGGAACACCCAGCTTTACTTCCCTGGTGGAAGTTCAAGTGTTTCCCAGTTATTACTTTGTTTTTTGGATTGTGGTGGGCATTGATGGTTGAATGTTCGTATTTGATTAATACCAAATTATCGTTTTCTTAATCAAATACTATTCTAAAAAAATAAGGATCGTTTATGAGTTTAAGAATGAAAAAGACAAAGATGTGGTTGTGATGATATAAGGGGTTTTGACAAATCTTAGCGGAGGGCAGGCAAATAAACTAAAATGGCGTAATAAAATGTGAAAATTATTGCAGTGATGGTTTAGGTATCCATTTAAAAAATATTACTGCCTTAAATGGTACTGATGTATAAAATGTAAGTTGCGTCGGCTACTAAAAATACACTCTTCAGGTGAGACTTGCGGTCTGTAGATGTCTTGTTAACATTATCAGTCGCAATACCAGCCAACAGAGATTTTATACGAGAAAGTTAGTTTTTGATTATGCTTGGTCACTTACAACTCAAAGTGTTCATACACGACTTACTATTTAAAGTGATCACAAAACAAGGGTATCATAATGCAAACGGTAAAAAGACAAAATAATGTAACATAAAAATATATGATAACCTTTGAAATGAAACTTAAGGGATTTCTAATGAAAGACGAGTCGAGCACCAAGGTAAAATACTTTAGCAATGAAACTGGAGGGATTTGTTATCAAAATCGAGTGAAGCACCTCTATTTCAAATAAAAAGTATGGATGTCTAGACATTGAAGGGTTTAAATAAACAATTATCACAGATTGAAGCTACCAGTGGTATTTAATGAAGCCAATCAATGGGGTTTAGACATTAAACAATATTAAAAACAAGACCAGTGATTCAAGAAATCGTTAGGACTTGCAATATTTACTATCCCAGTAGATACACATAAAAGGCATCAAACAGATGCATTTGAATAAATCATTGTTTTGTTACATAACAATCCCATGATCAACCAAGACCAAGGTTATATAGGAAATTGTTATTAATATAGATGATTGTATTGATGTAAAAGTTTACGGCAACATTAGAAACATTTCTACCACAAAAGCATGTTTACACAGAGCTCATGATCTGTTTATACCTACAGCATCCTGCATGCAATACTCTACATATGACTGATAAGACATTCAATTAATTTACTTATTTTTTAGCGATATTTTTAAAGTAAACGTATCAACTCTGGTAACAGATTTATATGTCGTAAATTAAGTCATCGCTTCCGGTTGTTGATATCACATTTGTCATGATTTGGTACCATACAACATTCACATTGATAAAGGAAGAGCTCTTACTAGATCCTACACACACTAGTATATTTATAAGTTAGAATCCAATACTGCTAATACACGTAGGTGTTGTGCCATTAACAAACACGTTTATAGAAGATTCAGATATATTTTTATTTCAAATAGGCGTTCTGTTTTATTTTTGTTCGACAACTTATATTTTTGGAAAAAAGTACAATACCCGTTGAACTCAGTGGATGCCCTCGTGTAAATGAACTTTAAAGAAATACTTTTTTATTTTGTGTGCCTAATTTGTTTGACAAAATATTTGATTCAACTAAAGTGCAGAATAAAAGTACACGAAAAATGCTCAAAACCATTCCATTAACCCGGTAAAGAGTTATTTGTAACTAAGAAACTAAGAAACATATGCTTTACTGCAGAAACAAATGAAAAAAGTCAGTATCAAGAGTATAACATATTGGAATAATTGATAAATCCCGTTTTGGTTTATAACTTAGCTGTTTTGTCATTAGGACATCAAATTAAAACCCATATAAATTCTGTAAGTAACATATAGTAATCATCAGACACAGACATATCCATCCATGTCAAAATCACAATCAAAAAGCCAAACACAAACATACCTGTTCATGTCCAAATCACAATGAAAAAGCAAAGTAAAAACTTTGATACTAAGTTCAACACGTGAACAACCATCAGGAAAGTGAGGTCGAGTGCTCGCATCTGCATCCGTCAAGTATAAATCAAAGGAACATTGAAATATGCGACCATGTCAAATATACCCAAGAAAACCTTGGATGCAGAGAATCATACTTTTTAACAATATTGTTCTGACGGCTATAAAGCTTTATGATCATGAGTTGAGTTGAGCAATGGTGTTTAACCTCCCAGTTGAGAACATTTCACTTTATAAAGACGTCGTCAGCTAGGCTAAGTACAGAAATTTAGTCTGTGCGTTGGGCTGATAGCATAATACAGCAAGGTTCTATATTGTGTCACGCCCATCGTGACACGTAACGTCGGTTTTTTAAAGTTCCTTTCCGAAAAAACTAACTTTTATTTCGTAACGCCGAGTAATTAGGAGAAACAACAGTCACTACCCACCTTCAAGTCTTTTGTTAAGACCCACGGCAACCCATTTACAGAACAAGTACTCTACCAACTGAGCAACTGCGGTGGTATAAAGCTTTATTGGGGCCTTGATAAGCTTAGGATTATAATATTCTCGAGTCCCTGAGTAAGGAAGTTTTCCATTCAATGATCCAGAAGTGGAAACAAATTTAAAAAATACTTAATTTAGGAAGATGCCACAAACATACCATAAACATAACACAGTTTGATATTCCGTATTGTTTGTATGACTACTAACATTAATGTTTCATAACTTACTGTGGCAGTGTAAATTGGAGTTTATACACTCAATCCTATTTATTGTCTTTGATCACGTATCTGCACTTTTGACTCCTTATAACAAGCACTTTTGTATACTAGATGTGTCAATATCATATATAATATCTTATATCCGTTCATTATATGGTATAAGTTGGTTGGTTAAGATCCTTCAAGAATATCTGAAACACATGACTATATGACATTTTAACTTTTTACCCAGTCACAAGTCAGAAGCAGTATTACCAGTGGTTAAAGGGTTAAACGATTCATCTTTGTAACTCGTTTTTTCCTCACGATTAAAAAATGTAACTCAAAATATCGATATTTTCATACCTATAAACTCATTTTTGATACATTTTGATTCTTAAGAACAATTCGGTCGTCTATTTTAGGTTGAAGAGATGTTTATTTTTGAGTTCATTGAATTATTATCTTCTTGCTCAATCTGTTTTATTTACTTCTAGTTGTAAGCGTCCTCTGTAGTGGTCACAAGTGGCTTACTCTCTTTCGAACTCCACATTGGTGTCTTTAGCGTACACTGAGAAACGAGGTCTATGTTTTGAGTCTCATTCGATAGATTATTTTTGTACTGAGCTTTTTACCACTGTAGTATGATGAAAATCATTTCAGAAAATTTTCAAGTTATGAGTGATGTTCGATTTCAAAAGCCATTGATAGTACCACTCGGCAATGTCCGCCCAATCTTATAAAAGATAATACATTAAAAACTGTGGTTTTCCACAACAGAAGTAAAAAAAACATCATAAAATTTCATAATCATCCATAAACTACTATTTGAGTGCTAACGCTATTTTGTATCGAAAAGTAATACATCGCAGCTTTGATCGTGAAAAATAATTGATATATAAATATAAAATACAATGTTGTTTGCTTTCATGAAATATTTTGGTTGCTTTTGCTATTACCAAGTATATATTTTCGGTTACAAACATTTATACAAACTTAATTTATTTCAAGGCTGAAAATATGCAATTTCTTCGGTTGTTTTCGGAACATGATTTGTTGAAGTGGTTTTCTCCCGATTCGGTTTGGTTTTCCCCATTTTGTTGTTGTTTGGTTAATGAGATCAAAGTCGATTTTTCAGAGGATTTTGGCTGGATTTAAAAAGATGATTTATGTTTTTATTTTTATCGATTTTATCTAAATTCAAACATAGATATTTTGTTCCTGTATGTATAATTACAGTATTGATCCTACGCATTTTTATATATGGACGTTCAGATCTAAGACTGCGTAATGGAAGTAGGCGTTGAAGTGTAATTTCCATTATGTAAACCTTTCACAGTTGTAATCTTCCTACAAGACAAACGTCAAATACGTATTTAAATTGTGATTTCTGGTTTGTTTCCCGGATAAAAGATAAAAAATATTAAATAGCTATTATCAACTACAGTGCTCTTGCAGAGATTTGTTTGAATCGGAAGACAAAAATCAGTTGTTGTACTTCTCTAATTGTTTGTTCGTAGCATTAACATCACGTAACCATACAGCATTTCTTAAAAGCCGACGGTTTATTTGAAAAGACAAGAGTATTCCATTTTATTGAGGTTCTTTAACCGTTTGCACTAAAACATCTGCGTCTTCCAAAGATTGCTTCCTACCCTTTTTGATCGAGTTAGTAACATGTTAATCCGCGACAATTTGTCACTGTGGTAAAACCCTAAAAATGACATTTTAGATTAAATGACACCGGAAACGCTTAAAGATAATAGAGTAAAATTTTGCAGATCATTGGTTTTTCTACAAAGATGTTTGAAACACTTTGAAGAAAATACGGTCGAACCTATTGATATAGCACTCATTGATAACGTTTTCATATTATTCTTAAGCTTATAACTGTCAATTTGAAGTTTAATTAAATTAAACACAATACAAAATTAATTTCAATTTTCGTATTCAAAATTACATTTTTGATTTTTTATCGATTATATCTAAATTGAATAAAATATTCAAACCTAGATATTTGTTCACTGTATGTATTATTACAGTATTTGAACCTACGCATTATGTTTGGAAAGTCAGATTTAAGACTGGTGCGGGAAGTAGGCGTTGAAGTGTAATCTCCATTATGTAAACCTTTCACAGTTGTTATCTTCCTACAAGACAAACGTCAATTACGTGTTTAAATTGTGATTTCTGGTTTGTTTCCCTGATAAAAGATTAAAAATATTAAATAGCTATTATCAACTACAGTGCTCTTGCAGAGATTTGTTTGAATCGGAAGACAAAAATCAGTTGTTGTACTTCTCTAATTGTTTGTTCGTAGCATTAACATCACGTAACCATACAACATTTCTTAAAAGCCGACGGTTTATTTGAAAAGACAAGAGTATTCCATTTTATTGAGGTTCTTTAACCGTTTGCACTAAAACATCTGCGTCTTCCAAAGATTGCTTCCTACACCTTGTGATCGAGTTAGTAACATGTTAATTCGCGACAATTTGTGTCAAGCGTTAAAAACCCTAAAATATGACATTTTAGATTAAATGACACCAGAAACGCTTAAAGATACTAGTAAAATTTTGCAGATCTTTATTTTTTCTACAAAAATGTTAAAAATACGTGAAAAAATACAAATGGTTGAACTTATTGATACAACACTCATAGAAAAGGCTTTTTATATTGTTGACATTAATGTCATTATAGAGTATTATCAAATTAAACAGAAAACAAAATTTATTTCAATTTTCGTATTCAAAATTAAGTAAATCAATTAAAAACACATTTTAATATTTTATTTTGTCATCATTACTGTCAAGTTTTGAGTATAATTAAATTAAAATTCAATCAAAATTAATTGTAATTAAAGTAAATCGATTAAAACACATTACTGAAGTTTTTTATTAAGTTTCTAGGAAACATCTTTTGTATATAAATTAAGGAAAGAATGAACAAATTTACAACATTTTTCTTTACAATTTTATATCACACAAGTATACTAAAATCATAAATAGTTACATTAAATGTATTACTGGCAATATTCTTTTATTCTATTTAAGGTTGGTTTATTTAGAAACTTGGCGTTATTATCTTTGTGTTTAATTTCTTAAATGCTCCAAATTGAATGTTCAATGCAATGCGTGTTTGATTTCAGCGAATAAAACCCTTGAGCAACCTTAGGAGCCTTGTTTGTGCAATTATAGACCACTAGAGCGGTCATCTATATGGCGTGTAAGTTTTCTTTATTTCTCATGCGTTCTTATAATAGAAAGATTAATGAAGACCTGATGATGAATACAGATGCTGTTTATCAATAAAGATTTGGCGACCGAATGGCTATTTAGAGATACATGTACGAAATGCAATCCTTTCACTATATATTATATACATGGTATTTTATTAGAATGTACGTCTACTGTAAGATGGCAAAATTGCATGTCTTGAATATATTAGATACAGAATTTAATACACTGGTTTTCTTAGAATTAGCAATTTTACAATTCATTTTCGTGTTCATAACCACTGAATATAAGTTATCATATTTCAGACAAATGAAGTGATATAAAAGAATACATATAAAATAAAATATTGACTTCTGTATTCTTCAAGAAAATATTTCCAAAAAAATTATTATGGTATGCAAATGTTCTTTTCAATATTACCAGGTTTGAATCCTTAGATATGGATATGCCTTTTGAATTCGTCAGTCGGGAGCTTTAGATATATAAATAAATTTGAATACAGGGGTTTGGGAAATGAATTAAAAATTATACATTGCTTGCTAATTTGTTTCTTTATTCTTACGAAGCAGAATTTATGCAGAACCTTGTTAAATCTGGAGAGAAGACTGTCGCCAAATCATTCAACTCAACATACAGATATATAGATGACGTTCTGTCTCCTAACAATCCTAAATTTGGAGACTATGTAAATGTCATCTATCCTAGTAAGCTTGAAATAAAAGACACAACTGATTCCTCAAGTTTTGCTTCATATTTAGACTTATACCTGAATTATGACGCACACGAAAGGCTACATTTGAAACTTTATGACAAACGTGATGACTTCAATTTTTCTATTGTCAACTTTCCTTTTTTATGCAGCAATATACCTGCTTCTCCTGCTTATGGTGTATTTGTTTCCCAATTAATACGCTATGGTAGAGCTTGTTCCCACTACGGAGACTTTGTACAACGAAGTAGGCTGCTTGCAAATAAATTGTTGACTCAGGGATATTGCAAGCCTAGGGTTATCAAGGCCCTCAAAAAGTTTTATGGCCGTCATCACAGTATTGTTGAGAAGTTTGATGTCTCTGTGTCCAGGATTGCCCTGGATATATTTGACGTCTCATAGTTCCATGTTCCTTTCACACAATTTTGATTATACAAGTGGCGGGTGTAGCTAGCTAAACAGGAGGTGCTTACCCTTCCGGAGCACCCGGCCTCACTTCCCTGGTGGAAGTTCACGTGTCTAACCTAACTTGTCAGTTCCAAAGTTTTTACTTTGCTTCTGGATTGTGATTCGGACATGGATTAATATGTTTGTTTTTGATATAGAGTCACTTGCATGTTATCATTAACTAGACTCAATTTCCTGTCCAGCATAATATTAGAATATCAATCCTTTTTGATAAGATTGCGGTTAATTGTTATTAAGAAATGACATTCTGATCATGGTATTTAAAGGGGTAATACAAGTTAGTGTGGCGCGTGCCAAATTCGATGAAGGGCAAAACCCTTAATTTTGAATTTAGCACGCGCTACACCTTGCATTACCCCTTGAAATAGCAGAAATGTCTTATATTTACAATTCTTTCTTTAAATAAACATTTTGTACCCATATTTGATTCAACCCTTGGCGTTATTCCTTCCATATCTGCTCGATAGGGTTTTTAGCCATGCTAGGGTTATGACCTCAATTGTCTTTCAACGTGAATTGCAATACAATTGCTTCTGCATGTTTCATCGAAGAGAGATAGTCATATTGTAAATATAAATGTTTGAAATAGTGACCACTAATCATAATATACATTAATCGTGCTAAGTATTTTCATTTCTGTCATTAAATATACAAGATTCAAATAATGTTTCATTCTTTTCTGTTATAAATCATACAATATTTTTTACTTTACATTTACATTGACCAACTACACTCATGCTATGGAACAAACTTTTGGTGAACAAAAATGTTCACAACCGGTGGTTGCTAAAATTCACATTTAAAGGACTATTTTAACCTTGAGCTTTAAAGTACAATGCAATGAATGGGTTATCAGATGCGTGTTGTAATCTCATCAGACATTTTTAAAGCGGCAGTAAAGTCTCATTTCGCAAACATTACCAAAAAAACATTACTAAATTAATCCAATATGCGTATTCTTGACAAAAGATGTATTAGGCATGGCGGTCAAGTAAAATGTAATTTTAATAGTTAATGTACCATATAATGGGTTGTAATAGGAAATGTCTCTCTCACAAAGCTGATGATGGTCAATGTGTTAAAGGAAAGACGCATTCTTTGAGTGGCCATAAGTAACGGGCTTAGTACATAAACAAATACATTAAGTATCCGAGAATACAATAAACAGTCAGAAAATAAATACGTGGAAACAAATCTGTGTTTATAAAAGCTAATGCTCAAGCTCAGGGATTGGCGTATAGTGTGAATTAAGAGTCACACAACAATAGTAAAATTAGTCTCAAATAGTTACGTTCAAACATAGGGTGTCTCGCCGTTGTGTGTTCAATCCCCGTCATTCGCTATTGAAAAAGTTGTTATCTAGCCACAGTCCGTTCTTTAATCGTTAGCACTGTACCAGTAAAAAGGGTTAGGTGGTTTTGTGCGACGATACAGATAGGTATTATAACTTTTAAAGTCGCCGTAAGGGTACACTGTTAGAAAGACATATGTAACATATTGTATAAACTCACACACTTAATGAAATTGTGTTTAAATTAACCACAGAACCGAATTTATAAATAAAACAAATCCTCTTGTCGGGAATAGATGAATAATTACTGATGTGACGTATAGACTGCATTGAACAAACCAATATTTTGAAAGAGGCAAGATAACGAAATCAAATGATAATAATATTTTTAAGATGATCAGTAAAAAATGTTCAATAAGGGTGTGCAATTTGTAAGGGTAAATAATTGAGTATAACAGAGAATGGTCTTATATCATCAATAGTTTTAACTCTAAGAATACATAGGTAATAAGTTACACCTAATGGCTTCCGTACAAAGTAGCTCATGGTTGAGACATGAAAATTTTCCTTTTATGGTATTTACCGATTGGATTGATTTCAATCCAATTTATTTCGATTACATTGCAGAAACACATTTAGAAATAAGTCATTTACAAACAAAATTGAGTTGACAATTCTTAAAGTATTAACTGTCTTTTCCAATTTTAAAATTTGAACATTGTATCTTATCAATCAGACAAAATGGTTTAAATATCCAAATTTCATTGCTCCTTTAAATTGTTCCAATTTATCTAAATATATGTTTAGTGCTTCAAAGATTGAGTAATCAAATATTCGAAATTTCCATTTAATGGTTTACCATAAACTATTTATGTATACGTTTACTTGCTAATTCTGAGTTCCACACATGCTTGCTTAATAAAGTTTGGGGATCTGTATTGGTGAAAATACAGGTAAGTCTCAGACGGAGTAATATTGTACTGATATTCGGGAGTCTAATACTTCAAAACACTAGAGCATTTAGACGTCATAACAATATTTTCATACATTTATCGACTGAGTTTTGGAAAAGGAAATAATAGGAACTGTAATGTGTTTAGAAATCATTTGAAGCAAATGATAAAAATATTTTACATAATTCTGTCACCCTTCGAAGAAATTTCTCGCATAGCGGTTGGTTAACTTGTCGGGGTACATAGAACTTTGTTCGTAAATCTGCCGGGTACATAAACGCATGCGACATTTAACTCGGACATCGCGAACTTTAGTTACAATCAACAAACAAGGCGACAGCGTACGAAAGTCGCACTTAATGCACAAACTGATACCGCTCTGAAGGGTGACAACAACGTTACTCAGGGTTTTGGTAGGATACACGGCCCCATATACCCTGCCAAAGATCAGTGTACCCTGAACCGCAGTGGCGCCGTGTAACTTGCCAAAACCTGTATAACTTGTATATGTGGTTTTAGAGAAACTCTTTTATGAGCATCCATTTTATGACACTAGTGGCTGTGTTCACTTTAGGGAATCAACATAGAAAAGTTTTACTTTTACTGTAGCAATTTGTTTTTCTGACTTCATTATTTTTAAATTCCCATATATAGTTGAAGTTATGCATAACGTATATAGTAATGTTTTAAAAGATTATGAACACATTCATTGAATCAAGTATGTTTAAATAAGACCGATTTTATACATAAAGTATTGAGGCGGAATAAACGTAAATGACCTCTGTATATGTTGATTTAAACATTTCTTTCTGACATTCATGTTTGGGATATGAACTTTCCGTACCGTCTCTGAAGCGTTTACGGTGTGAGATTTCTTCATTCAACCTTAAATTTTGCTCTAAGGGCATTTATGTGTATTTATGTTTAATTAAATCATGACCATCAAAAATTTGAAATAAACAATCACAAACAAACATACTGATCCATGTCCAAATCACAATAAAAAGCAAAGTAAAAACTTTGAAACTAACAAGTTATGTAAAACACTTGAACTTCCACCTGAGATGGGAGACTGGTGCTTCGGAAGGGTAAGCACCATTCTTTTTAGCTAGCTACACCCGTCACGTGTGTAATTAAAATTGAGTGTGAAAGGAACATGGAACTATGGGACTATGTATCTAAGAAACTTCTGGACACATATATCAAACTTACCAACAATACTGTTGTGACGGCCATATAACTTTTTGATTGCCCTGATAAGCCTAGACTTGCAATATTCTTGGGTCATCAATTTATTTGCACAAATCTAGGCTACAAACATACATTGGTTACAGCAAACCAATGTATGAATCCATATTTACATTATTATACCGGTGCTTATTTTACAGTACTAGACGATCGTTTCGGTATATATTTCCTTATTAGTAGTGCTTAGACCAACATTGTGAAACCAATTTTTTCAGACGTTGAAAAGATACCCAATGGACCAAAATATATTTAGGGAAACATTTTGCTTGAGGCAGTATACCTTAGGTTTTGAGAAATTTAAGATTTTAACTAACAGCAAATTTAAACAATTATTGCGTTCTGAGTTTGTGACATCCTCAGGGATACATAAACATGACGTTGTTAATTGCATTATGTAATCCAGATTTGACATTGATCAACATTAATGCTACTAACTAAAGAATAAATCAAATTCAAGCATAAGCAAACTAATAATTGAGACTCCCGTTTAAACAAAGAATCCGTATAATTAGTAATGTGCAGCCTGTAAATACACGCATTGTTTGTTCATATGCATACCAAAAAGAGTACTTAAAGGACATACACGTCATACAATACTGACTGATAACATGTGTGTTTACAAATGTCTGAATTTTCCAGTGATTCTTATATTTTACATAGTTTCTTATTTTCAGATGGATATAATATACAGTCGAACCTGCCTTAAAGACAACCTTTATATAAGGATTAACTGCTTTAAAAGACCAGTTAAATTTTATCCCAATTGTTCTTTATTTATGTTATTTGAACCCGTATATAAGAGCCATCTGTCCATAAAGGCCACTTTCACTTGCTCCTTTGGGTGAACTTAATAGACAGATTTGACTGTACAAGTTCACCATTGAATCGTTGTTGTTTAAAAAAAATTGAATATACATGTATCTATTATAAAGATAAAAGAAAGCTGTATGACAAACATGATAACTTAAATTTCGTTATTGTCAACTTCTCTTTTCTATATAACAATATTCCTGCCTCTAATGCCTATAATGTATTTCTTTTATCAATGAATAGGCTATGATACAGATTGTTTCCGTAACGACGAAACCTGCTTGCAAAAACAATAATGACTCAAAGATAGCCTAGACTTATTAAGGTCCTCAAAGAGTTAAATGACCGTCGTCACAATAAAGTTGATAAGATCCAAAATAACCATAGATTTATATTTGATTTCCCATAGTTCCATGTTCCTTTCATTTTTAATGTTTGGTTACACACGTGACTTGAGGCGCTTGCCCTTACGGAGCACCCAGTCTCACTTTCATGAAAGAAGTCCACGTGTTTAACTTAAATGTCTAACCTAACTTGTCAGTTCCAAAGTTTTTTTTTGCTTCTGGATTGTGATTCGGACATGGATTAGTATGTTTGCTTTTGATTTTTACTTTGCTTTAGGTTGTGATTTTGACATGGATTAGTATGTTTGCTTTTGATTTTAACTTTGCTTTAGGTTGTGATTTGGACATGGATTAGTATGTTTGCTTTTGATTTTTACTTTGCTTTAGGTTGTGATTTGGACATGGATTAGTATGTTTGCTTTTGATTTTTACTTTGCTTTAGGTTGTGATTTGGACATGGATTAGTATGTTTGCTTTTGATTTTTACTTTGCTTTAGGTTGTGATTTGGACATGGATTAGTATGTTTGCTTTTGATTTTTACTTTGCTTTAGGTTGTGATTTGGACATGGATTAGTATGTTTGCTTTTGATTTTTACTTTGCTTTGGGTTGTGATTTGGACATGGATTAGTATGTTTGCTTTTGATTTTTACTTTGCTTTGGGTTGTGATTTGGACATGGATTAGTATGTTTGCTTTTGATTTTTACTTTGCTTTGGGTTGTGATTTGGACATGGATTAGTATGTTTGCTTTTGATTTTTACTTTGCTTTGGGTTGTGATTTGGACATGGATTAGTATGTTTGCTTTTGATTTTTACTTTGCTTTGGGTTGTGATTTGGACATGGATTAGTATGTTTGCTTTTGATTTTAACTTTGCTTTAGGTTGTGATTTGGACATGGATTAGTATGTTTGCTTTTGATTTTTACTTTGCTTTAGGTTGTGATTTGGACATGGATTAGTATGTTTGCTTTTGATTTTTACTTTGCTTTAAGTTGTGATTTGGACATGGATTAGTATGTTTGCTTTTGATTTTTACTTTGCTTTAGGTTGTGATTTGGACATGGATTAGTATGTTTGCTTTTGATTTTTACTTTGCTTTAGGTTGTGATTTGGACATGGATTAGTATGTTTGCTTTTGATTTTTACTTTGCTTTAGGTTGTGATTTGGACATGGATTAGTATGTTTGCTTTTGATTTTTACTTTGCTTTAGGTTGTGATTTGGACATGGATTAGTATGTTTGCTTTTGATTTTTACTTTGCTTTAGGTTGTGATTTGGACATGGATTAGTATGTTTGCTTTTGATTTTTACTTTGCTTTGGGTTGTGATTTGGACATGGATTAGTATGTTTGCTTTTGATTTTAACTTTGCTTTAGGTTGTGATTTGGACATGGATTAGTATGTTTGCTTTTGATTTTAACTTTGCTTTAGGTTGTGATTTGGACATGGATTAGTATGTTTGCTTTTGATTTTAACTTTGCTTTAGGTTGTGATTCGGACATGGATTAGTATGTTTGTTTTTGATTTTTACTTTGCTTTGGGTTGTGATCTGGACATGGATTAGTATGTTTGTTTTTGATTTTTACTTTGCTTTGGGTTGTGATCTGGACATGGATTAGTATGTTTGTTTTTGATTTTTACTTTGCTTTGGGTTGTGATCTGGACATGGATTTGTAAGTTTGTTTTGAACGCCTTGGTGAACAGTTGATATACAAAACGTTATTTCATTTAACTTAATAATAATGCATTTCTTTTATAATAAAACAATTAGTGCAGGGATAAGAAACCAATAGACAATTATATGGTTATTGACACTTGTGTAGGGACATGACCTTGGGCTATGCTACATTAAGTTCTATAATAGAAAAGATTTATTCAAGAATGATAACGCCACATCTTATATTTAACTGTTTTCCATTTATGCAACATTGGTTTCTTAGTAAAATAACAATTACTAAACACATCTCGACTTTATTTTTTTTTTCTCGTAGTAGTAACCATTTTGCTTGCAAATAAATTGTTGACTCAGGGATATTGCAAGCCTATGCTTATCAAGGCCCTCAAAAAGTTTTATCGCCGTCATCGCAGTATTGATAAGTTTGATGTCTCTTTGTCCAGAATTGCCCTGGATATATTTGACGTCCCATAATTCCATGTTCCCTTCACACAATTTTGATTACACACGTGGCGGGTGTAGCTAGCTAAACAGGAGGTGCTTACCCTTACGGAGCATACGGCGTCACTTCCCTGGTGGAAGTTCACGTGTCTAACCTAACTTGTCAGTTCCAAAGATTCTACTTTGCTTCTGGACTGCGATTCGGACATGGATTAGTATGATTTTTTTGATTGCTATACCATTAATCATTAGTTTTCTCAACAAACTCACAATAGTGAAAACTTAACTGTTGCAATCATTCCAATTGAACAAGATCGGGTACTTAACTATTTATGGAAAATTTAGACCAAGTCCAATTAAACAGCGATATATTTTGCAATTTCTGAATTAGACAAAATGCATGGGATAGTCGTATTTAAGTTTTGTGATTTCCAACAACCCAATCATGAACACCAGAATAGAACCAGAAAAATCATATTATTGGTAATTTTGATAAATAGGGTTATTTAAGTCATTTGGTAGTTGAAGCTCATCTTAACTAAGTGCAGCATGACCATTTATCAATGTTATGCAGACGTAAACAATTTATAAAAATCAGGAGTAATACAAACATATATATAAATGGTTGTATTTGTCTACAAATCCAGGAGAATATAACCTATAAATCAGTTAAAGGTAAATAAACGTGGAAATTAACACCAACGCGTAACTTATTTTGAACAACAAAAACTCGCTGGTTTAGATCAATTGTTTGCAAATCCATTTTACACTTAAATTAACGGACCCTAAATGTACATGAATGACATATAGTCAAAGAACCGTAATACTATTTGTATCGTGACACCTCGAAATAGTCGACAAACATCCTTTGATTTGTGGTGTTTTACGTGTAGATGTAGCCATGCGGACAATGTGTGGATAACAACATCATTATAGTGTTAGCTTGCTCATATATTAGTCTTTGCATGATAAAAACGTTTATAGAAAATAGTAGCTTGTAATTGTGTTATAGTAACCATAATTATATATGATAGACAATTTAAACACATATAAAAACCCAGGTTATAAACCCGGTACCAAAGATTGCCCTGATTACGTGGACCAAAGTAAGGTTGAGGTATTCAATGGACAAGAAAATGTGTTTTCCAGCTTGTACCCACGTGAGTTGCAGATCTTTGGTCAAACATATGCTTCTGCAAAACAGAGTTTCCAGTTTGTTAAAGCTGAAAGATCCGGTGATCAGAAAATTATGGAATCTAAAACACCACTTGAGGCTAAAAAGCTTGGAGTTTTTTCTGCTTCTACCCAGTGGTTATTTTGGGTACCTCAAAAATCGAAGGAAGAATGTTCTTATAAACATGTGACATTTTTGTCTGAGTTATATCAAGCAAGATTCTAAGTTTGAATGTCACCATCCGCTCAAAACTAGTTTTTTTTATCGAAATATAAATGTACTTTTTTTTTATTTCAGTTAGCTATATAGCATCTGATAAGGCTTAATTCGTGTTCGAATAACAGATTTGAACATCACTTTGACAGTCATGCAGTAAGTTAAACAGCAGGGAAATATAGATTAAGTAGGTTTTATATTTGTCAATCGTGTTCCTAAATTTCTTCTTTTTAGGTGTTTTATAATGACTCAGGCTAAATCCCATTAGTGCAATTTATTCGGCTTAAGATGTACAAGTGCTAGACATATAGATTGAAAAGTAAATCTTTTTGTGTGACATAATAATTTACATTTACTCATTCTGTTGTTGGGTGTATAAAACATGTAATTTAAAAAACAATTTTATGATTGTATATAACATACAGAGAAGAGATAAGTGTGATTCATGTATGGAGAACATTCAACATCAGACATTGACCCGGTAATACCAATATACCAACTTAACAAAATCAATATCAATCAAAAGAACAAATCATCAAATATAATGAAGGAAAAAATAAAACAACATTACATTTAAAAATCTGAAACTAAAATCCATTTAATTTATGGTTTTAATTAAATCTCAGCATGTGGTGAGGTTTTCAATCAGACTTTTAAAATTGGTTTGTCAAAATTGCAGGATTGATTGTAAAAATCTCACGAAACAACCCCAAAATGATATGACAAGGCATTTCTTGTTAACGTTAATTGATTGTGCTTATCTTAAAGCGGAGACAAATGATTGTAGATTTTAGACGAATGACTTTAAATAAGTCCTGCAGCAAATAACATAACATCACCTTATTAAGGTTGTAAAAGGTAATGGAGTTGGCAATCATCTTTGTAATTGTATAATATCCGGTTTAGGTAATCCACGTTACAAAACTCTTATCTTCTGCACAATTACAAAACTCTGTCTGCTACACGATTATAAAACTCTAGCTCCTGCACGATTACAAAACTCTATCTTCCGCACGATTACAAAACTCTATCTTCCGCACGATTTCTATTATGTTTCTCTATTATCGAATTTTAATGTTAAGCAAACGTTGAATTTGCATAGCATATTAAAGGACATTTTGTTTCTGTGTGCAGATTATAGTTTAGTTTACTCCAAATCAGCGGAACAGAAAGCCGAAGCACGAGATCCTTATTGGCCATGACAACAAAGAGTCGTGAACTTAAAGAATTCAACAAGGGATATATAGCATTTAAGTCTTAAGGAGAAAATAGCGTGAATAAACCAAGATTGTACCTAAGATGTCATTGATAAGTCAAATTATTTAGTAAGTATGTGAATTGTGTGGTTTAGTTCATCTCCTGCAGGAAAGCGCGTTCGTTCTAGTTAATATCAAATAATGTACATGGCGCCATGACTATTTGTTATTTGCACTGTCATTTGTCAAAATTCTTTATAAATTACCCCTCAAATTTGAAACACAACGCGTTCATTTTATTTCAAATTTAAGTGATCAAAATATGAAAAGCATATGCTATTTTTGCGTGCAAGATCTAGAAACATTTCTACAAGGACCCTGAGGACGAATATTCAGATTTGGTATCTCTAGTTATATAATGAAACCTAAATATTACTCAACCTAGTGATATAAAACGTTACAATGGCCAATTATCGCCGAATCAGAAACACAATATCTATCCCCTGGTACTTGGGATTACATACAACCCTTCGTAATGACAAACTGACATACAATATCAGCACGAATGTATATTATCGACGTTTTTGGAGAAAATCCCAAACCCATGTTTTATGCGTGGAAAACAACAATGTACAAAATTAAAAAGACCAAATACCAAAAGTTATTGCGACACGATGTATTAAAATGCCGTTTTATTATTTAAAGGTATAATCACGAACCAAGTTAACCATGAAAGTTCAATCGAACAGTTAGAAAGGTAAAAGTTCAATTAAAAAGTCCAAATGATGCTTATAAAATGGTTTGCATGTGATTATATCTTATAGTGCAATAATTGTAACATTCGACAGCAAGATAAAATGTAAACAGGTAAATATTGTAGCTAATATATATATACAAACATACTTATCCATGTCCGAATCACAATCCAGAAGCAAAGCAAAAAGTTTGGAACCGACAAGTCAGGCCAGACACGCGAACTTCCACCAGGGAAGTGAGGCCGGGTGCTGCGGTAGGGTAAGCACCTCCTGTTTAGCTAGCTACACCCGCCACGAGTGCAATCAAAACTGTGTGAAAGGAACATGGAACTATGAGACGTCAAATATATCCAGGGCAATCCTGGACACAGCGACATCAAATTTATCAACAATACTGTGATGACGGCCATAAAACTTTTTAGTCAACAATTTATTTGCAAGCAGCCTACTTTGTTGTACAAAGTCCCCGTAGTGGGAACAAGCTCTACCATAGCGTATTAATTAGGAAACAAATACACCATAAGCAGGAGAATCAGGTATATTGCTGCATAAAAAAGGAAAGTTGACAATAGAAAAATTGAAGTCATCATGTTTGTCATTATATAAATAATATATTACATATCATACCGGTTTTAATTTTTACAGCACTAGAATATTATTCCTCATCAGTAGTGCTTGGCCCAAAATTCTGAAACCAAATCAAATCTGATACTCAACCTGAGACCGTGATTTGCTGCCATAACTAGTAATCAATGGGCTTCTTATAAATTCATTTTAATTTGCAGAAAGAAACAATTGGCCTCTCAAGAGCAGTTGTTCGTTTGTATCGAAGCAACTTGAAAAATGTAAAATAAAAATCCACAAAATTGACAAATGGCATGTAATATAAGTTTACACAGGAATTTGAATTATTCATTAAATAAAGGCTGAGCTATTTCCTGGAATCTGAAGATTTACTTTTAATCAAATACGATTTATTAACTAAAAGTAAATTATTAAGCAAACGTTGAGTAAAGGTTATTAACCGTCTACACGTGCTTATCTCACAAAATTATCCCAAAGCAATCTAAATATTAATAACAAAAAGGAGAGTTTACTGGGAACAAAAGAAACAGGACTCCATACAGATGTTAATATCCATTTTTTAAACAGTTGTTCATTTCTCATCAACTGTGTGCTTTTTTTCTACAAAGCCCACCTTAAGAGTACGGTGAGTTGTATGATTAAGAGAAATTTATTACAGATAATCAATATGAATAATTAAGACACCGGATTTGAAATCGTGGACAGCATTAAGCCTCTGGAATCTGAGGATCAATACATCTGTACATATAAAATAGCTTGTTATTGTAACATCATTTGATGATTGCCTTTAGAGGACACATTCCATCTTCTTCCATGAATCTTCATTTAAGAATTGAATATCGGCATTTTATGTTTGCAAATTAAAAAAACCCACGAAGTTCAAAATTGATGTCATTAGCAACATTTGAATAAAAATGCTCCCCAAATTATTTAATTTTGTCGTAGTTTATATCTTCTTCAATGACCTCATTTATCGTCTAGTTCAACGACATGGTCTTCGTATTTTTCCATCCATATTATAAACTGAAGCGATATTTTATAAATAGAACGGAACTGTTTCGGCATTTATTAACCTTATAAAGCCAGAGGTAGGTAATTGAGCGTGATCATTTTACTCTATCTTGGAAATGTCTAGAAATGGTTGAGTTTTAATGATTAAACATCTCACATTTGATCGCCTGACTTTTTCAAGCACTGTCGGTTTAATGATTCAGATGAGAGCGATACTTGTTTTTTTATTTTATTTAATCCGATAAAAAGAACATCTAACAGCCATAATGAATGACGTATTTTACGCAGTACAATTACGTCAGTAGCTTTCATAAAAATCGATCAATGCTTAGTACCAGAGAAGACTTTGAAACAGCAGAACACATTATTTGGCGATGGAGGATTTGCTTTTATTGTTGAAAACATACATTAAGAACCGATAACAACACGTCGACAACCATGTATCATATGGAAAAAACAAATTTATCGACCAAAGTTAGTGTTTACTGAACAGCAATATCTAAAAAAACATTAACATCAACAACAAAGTGACATAGACAAAAAGTTCTGAAATTGATTACATATTTGCAATCTTCCAAAAAGTTATCCATCACGATGGCACATTAAAACTTAAACAAAAATTCGATAAATAGTGATGGCATTTTACGTTCAGCCATGACTCTTTGCATCCTTGATTTCTTTCATGACGGTCAGTTGAGGATAATGGGGGAAACCAGAGTATCCGGAGAAAACCAAAGATCTTCTGTTAAAGAATTAACAATTTCTAACAATAGGAGTTGAGTTGAGTAATGGTGTCAACAATATTGCACTTATATCGAGATGTCGCCAGCTATAGGCGAAGGTGCAGAAAATTTGCCTTGAATTGCGCTAATGGCATTATACAGTAGAGTTATTTATGGTGCCAAGCTTACGGTGACACGGGACTTCGTTTTTTTAAGGTTCCCACCAGAAAGAACCGCGAAAGAACAGTTATTACTGACTTTAAGGTCTTGGGTTGGGTTTTGAAACCACGAGCAATAGGATCTGTCTGGGTAAAAACCTAGGCGATAAGTATTGTGGATATACGCGAGTGATTTAGACCACTACTTGACCTCCGAATACTGCTATAACAACACATACAATATGAAAAGAAAAGTTCCCATTAATGGATGATACATTTTTGTAGAAGCACATGTTACATCAGTTTCAGAAACTAGCAACAATAGTTATTATTCATTGAAAACACAAAATGTACTGATATATTAAAGACCAAAACAAACCAAACAAGTTCAAGTAAAGTTTACAGTCTTTGAAGAATTTTTACTGTATCATTGTAATAGTATAAGTTGGTTCAGGAGAGGTGCTTTCCCTTCCGGAGCACCCG
The DNA here is from genome assembly GCA_021292105.1 of Anadara kagoshimensis. Taxonomy (NCBI): domain Eukaryota; kingdom Metazoa; phylum Mollusca; class Bivalvia; order Arcoida; family Arcidae; genus Anadara; species Anadara kagoshimensis. The sequence goes on along the minus strand of CM037861.1, from coordinate 36,798,389 downwards.
GCCTCACTTCCTTGGTGGAAGTTCACGTGACTAACCTGACTTGTCACTTCTAAAGTTTTATACTTTGCTTCTTGATTGTGATTCGGACATGGATTAGTATGTTTGTTTTTGATTCAAAAGACATATGTTCTCTATAGAATACATTTCATTACCACACTCGAGGAAAAATGAATATAAAAACTTCATCATACATATTCCAATGAAAAGACTATTTTAAGTGGATCTTAACACGACATCTTTCCCAAATGTTTTATACATATTGAATAATTCTTAAATCGGACTAAACCATGTTCATTATTACAAAAACCCTGTTTTTCAGATATTAAAGCCACATTTTACAAAACTATAAATTTTTTTTCGAGTGGCATCATTTTGTTGGGAAGTGACCTAATGTATAATTTCAGTCTCTGCTCAAAATCTTACTTAAAAAAAGTCCGCACACTCCGTAAAATTTTCAGTTACATTTCAAATTGATACATTTCTATGTCAAAAAACTCAAACTTTTTATTCTTATAAGGAATGATTGGTAGCTATTACATCACAAATTACCTGACCAAATTTTAATGATAAAAGAAAGTGGTATTAAACCCATGTCAGCATTGAGCCTGTGACCAGGTGTTCAATACAACTTTCTTTTATCATTATAACTCGGTTAGGTTATTTGTTATGTAATCCACATCACTATCTTTCAATCATTCCTTTTAAGGATAAAAAGAGGCTTGTTGGAAATAGAAATTTTTCACATTAAAGTGAAATTGAAAATTCAACGGAGTCTGCAGACTTTCTGAAATAAAATTTTGAGCTGAGGCTGACATTGTACATTAGGTCAACTACAAAAAAAAATGATAGAACTAGAAAAATTTGTAAATGTTTGTAAAATCATCTGAGATACGGGGTTTTGGTAATATTGTATAGTGGAATATTGATAATTGGTGTCTCCTGACTTGCTTGAGAAATGCCATATAAGTCATTTAATTGAGTCCATCACACTTTCACTTTTCATGGAATGTAAAGTACAAACGATGACACTTAGTTGTCGAAGCCAATATTGACATACAAGAAGCGTGTGCCTCTTTAATTTGTTTTGTTTTTAAGACTTAGTTTTTTAGGCTTTTTATATGCATCCTCTATAGTGGCCACAAGTAGCTTATTCCTAGGCGATATTTACATGCACCGAAACAAAAGAGTATCGGTTTCGATTCTACTAACAACTACTGAATTATCATGTACTGAGTTTGAATGCCTTAATTCAATAAAAATTCAAAATCAGCACATGACAACTGACAACTTTCATGTGCTTTTGAATGCCTTATTTTAATAAAAATTCAAAATCAGCACATGACAGAATTATGAGCTTTTTACATTGACATAAATATTAATATTTTCTATACATAATATCTAAAAATATAACTAAATGACCAGGGATATTGTAGTTACAGCTAGACCCAATGTGACAATAGATTTACCAAACTATCGTCACAATGGGTATGTCTAGACAATGTCTACCTTAGACAAATGGTCGAATTAAGAAATCCATTGATTTATGCCTAAGATTCAATTGGCGCGTTTTCTGTTGGATTTACGTTAGTGAAACGCAATAGAATTTTACCAATACATACAAAGAAGGAAACAGAAGTTCCAATCAGTTAAAGGGTGTGAAATTAGTGTCTCTGGTGTGATTTAAACTGAGAACTGACTGGCTTTTTTGTACCACTTTCTCTCATTTTCATTTGTCCATAATGTTATAAGAAAAGTCCTGTCTACGGGTAGTTAAATCACATCTACCACAAACAATCAAAAGCGGAATATTGAAATTTATTGCCAGTAAAAAACGAAATAAGTCAAATATGCGCCATGAAATTCCAGTTTGTAAAAGTCTAAATAGCTAAAAACCCAAGTGCGACGTGAAATGTTTTGTTTCTCTGTACGTAAGTGGAGTATTTGACAGTTTAAGCGATTTTTGTTTAAACATTTTCTGGATTTATAGCATTTGTATAATCGACAAAGCGTTTGGTATTATATCATTGGTATTGGTTCCTTTAGAAAACTATTAAAATCGTAGAACCGTAGAGGCGGGAAGGGCAAATAGTATTGTACATACCCCACTCTCTCAATTCAGACAAGACTGAAACTCCTTTCATTGCATTAATGAATTGTATTGCATAGTGACATAATATGCTGAATATTCCATAGGTAATTATAAGTGACAAGGATCTATTAAGAAATAACATTCTATTCAATACTAGATTAAGCATTAAGCAAGCAAATGTATCCGTTAATTCTTCCTTCAAAGGTTATAGTAAACCACAAAACATCCATTAATCTAGCCCTCTAACGAATTGTTATTGACTGAAAGAAGTGAACAGAATACCATGGTGATGCTTTAATATACGTTTTGTACAGAATTCCACGCGTCGTTTACCTTTACTACGCTGATTTGTCTTAATGTTTGTAAAAATCATTTGCCTGGAGCCAGCAAATAAAGCGTGTATTTTGATTTGAAATAAAATTCATTTAGAGAGAGAAGAGAGAGAGAGAGAGAGAGAGAGTAAATCAAAAGAATGAGTACAACATCTTACCTGGAATTTCCACTGAAGGTCGTTTTACATTAGGCGATGACGGTTCGGATAATCCCCCTCCCGCACTTGGGAAATCTTCCGATGAACCACGATCAAGCCGCCTCGGCGATGTCCCTTGTGTTGGAACCGTGAATGGTATCTGCTTCAGGCTGCAAGGGAGTAAGATAAGTGAATGATAACGTTTTAGTTTGGCCATTACATCACAAGTTGCTTTCTAGACAAATAGTTTGTAGTTTACATGTTTTACATATTCCATTGATCTTTAAAAAGAGAATAACTCTTCATAAGGTTTGTTTCTGCTCTATACATGTGCAAGTGATAGAACAAGGTGCCATACACACGGGTATCATATTTACGTTATCCGCTATGCTATCAGTTTCTGGATGTTTTAAGGAAAGATGCCATTGCCATTTGGTATATCACAAGCTCACACAATAATATACTATATTTGCTCTATTTTTATGGATAGTTATAATCTCCTGTGTTTACGATTTGACAGTTTGTCTAATATCATAATTATCTCTCAAATATTCATAATTTTATATAATATTCCTTTGGTATATAAGCCAACATAATGGTCAGCATTATTGATTTCGATGCATCAGTTCAGAACACATAGTCATCTTTTATAAAACATATTTATTCTCCTCGAAGACATTACTTGGAACAGATACTATATCACTTATGTAACTATCTGAAAGTCCCTTCTGTATTGAAATACATGGAATCAAAACTTATCAACAAAATAATCAGATCCATGAATTTTATCAATCCTCGCACTGTGTAGGTTAACAACACTGACTATGAAAACTAAAAAAATTCAAATACACATAATAAAAAACATCCAACTACGAACTTGCAGTGATTTAGGCAACAAGAAAAATGAGCATAGTGACTTATTGCCCTTTGCTGAAGAATCAATTTGTATTGACGCTTCTGTCTGTATAAGAAGACAAGTGAGGAGATATAGAAGTCGGAAATATCGGAAAATCCCTCACCACAATGAAACAATAATAAATATATCTGAATAACTATATATGCACGACGAACTGACGGAATTTAAAGAAATCATTTAAGAGATGTACGGCAATCAATACAAAATCAATGGCTGATATATGAACGGATTAATGTGATAGTCAGGTCTATAGTCAGATCTAAATGAGAAACCTATCTTCTTATCTCTACAAGGAATGGAGTGATTTTTACACATTCCTATTAAAATACTCCCAAGGGCATGAATAACACGACAGTAATTTACTAAACGTTTAACATTAAATATGGAAGCTTTTATCATCTGGACTTTAAAATGCAATGGGCTATTTAATAATGTATTACTATAAATCGTTTCATTTCGGTTACTCAACAATTTACGGTAATGTATACATCTTTTAAATGTATAAAATTTATTAAATTCAAACTTACTGTATTTACGATACAGACCTGTCGAAAGTTTAGCACTGAGCTAACGAGCTTGTGCCAGATCCACAGCTAATGCCAGCTATATTTTGACAGATTTTCAGCAGCTGCTTTCTATTTCGGCTAGACAGCTTTTCGACTGCATGTTATCCATAACTTGGCCAGCCGACAGCCAAGCATCGACTTCTTTTCGTTAGCTCGGTGTTGTACTTTTGACAGGCGTGTAATGTATACGATCTATAAAGCTAGGCCATGTATTATAAAATCCAGGTTCGTGTTTTGTAAAATTCAGTCAAGTCACTGATGAAATAGTAAAGTATGAAAGTCACTGATAAAATAGTAAAGTATAAAAGTCTCTGATGAAACAGTTAAGTATGAAAGTCACTGATAAAATAGTAAAGTATGAAAGTCACTGATGAAATAGTAAAGTATGAAAGTCACTGATAAAATAGTAAAGTATGAAAGTCACTGATGAAATAGTAAAGTATGAAAGTCACTGATGAAATAGTAAAGTATGAAAGTCACTGATGAAATAGTAGAGAATGAAAGTAAATGATGAAATAGTAGAGTATGAAAGTCACGGATGAAAACAGTTAAGTATGAAAGTCACTGATGAAACAGTTAAGTATGAAATTTATTGATGAAATAGTAAAGTATAAAGGTCACTAATGAAATAGTAAAGTATGAAAGTCACTGATGAAACAGTTAAGTATGAAAGTCACTAATAAAATAGTAAAGTATGAAAGTCACTGATAAATTAAAATAGTAAAGTATGAAAGTCACTGATAAAATAGTAAAGTATGAAAGTCACTGATAAAATAGTAAAGTATGAAAGTCACAGATGAAATAGTAAAGTATGAAAGTCACTGATAAAATAGTAAAGTATGAAAGTCACAGATGAAATAGTAAAGTATGAAAGTCACTGATGAAACAGTAAAGTATGAAAGTCACAGATGAAATAGTAAAGTATGAAAGTCACTGATAAAATAGTAAAGTATGAAAGTAAATGATGAAATAAGAAAGTATGAAAGTCCCAGATGAAATAGTAAAGTATGAAAGTCACTGATGAAATAGTAAAGTATGAAAGTCACAGATGAAATAGTAAAGTATGAAGGTAAATGATGAAATAGTAAAGTATGAAAGTCACTGATGAAATAGTAAAGTATGACAGTCACAGATGAAATAGTAAAGTATGAAAGTCACTGTTGAAATAGTAAAGTATGAAAGTTAATGATGAAATAGTTAAGTATGAAAGTAAATGATGAAATAGTAAAGTATGAAAATAAATGATGAAATAGTAAAGTATGAAAATAAATGATGAAATAGTAAAGTATGAAAGTTAATGATGAAATAGTAAAGTATGAAAGTTAATGATGAAATAGTAAAGTATGAAAATAAATGATGAAATAGTAAAGTATGAAAGTTAATGATGAAATAGTAAAGTATGAAAGTTAATGATGAAATAGTAAAGGATGAAAATAAATGATGAAATAGTAAACCACGGAAGTTTTTGATGAAATAGTAAACCACGGAAGTTTTTTATGAAATATATTTTGGCTGTGGTGACGCTTGTTTTCAATGCGTTTTCAGAAATTGTTTTAATGACCGGAAAATACTGACAAAATCCCTTTGTGCACGTTTCTTTATGTTATCTAAATAGAATACCGTGCTGGAAAACATTCTAATCAAAGTTTAAACTTTATTCTTTAATTTTTTTATTATGTGTGTATTCTGACATAACATTTAAGAAATGTTGTTTAATATTTTGTTTCATGAAATTTATCGATAAATTCATAAAATGTCATCAAGGTTTAGAATAAAATTAATTATAGTTTAAGGTCTTTAATATTCATTATCAAATGACTGATTAAATGTCAGTATTCATGAAGATAAAATTAATTTTCAGGAGAAAATAATTTTTAATAAATCGTTGTATTCCCAAATAAAGATTTTGTTTCTTACAGTAACAAGGAAACAAAAAGTAATACAGTGAAACGTCACCTAGATCACTTACTGGACTTAATCTAGAATTATTCAACATGTAAACGTAGAGCAATAGGTGTACCATTTACAGACATATCAAAGATTGACAGTAAATTAAAACAGATCGTTCTATCTTTGACGTTATATTTCCTACTTGAGAAATATTTTCATTGATGTCTCTGATCTTGCATCTTGTTATCAACTTAATGTCAAAGACTTTTATTTTACAATTCAGTGTTGGTGATTGATTACAGTCAAACCTGCCTAAGACCACACAGGAGAACCAGTAAAAGTAGCCTTTATGGGCAGGTGGTCTTTATATACAGATTTAGATAATATGAATAAGAACAATGGGGATACAATTCTACTAGCCTTTGTAAGCAGGTTGTCCTTATATATAAGTGCATTTAAGGAAGGTTGGACTGTACTTGTGTGACAACCTTGTTTCAGGACAAATTGACTGGTCAAACTTAGATTCATTTAACCAAACTATATCTTGATCCCTAAACATATTACATGATAATGATACAACGCATATAATTACATCACATTCCGTAATAGTTATGTAGCGGTCTGGGTAGCTCAGTGGTAGAGCACTCGCCTATAGTGCGGGAGGTCCCGGGTTTGATCCCCAGTCCGACCCTGCATTTTTTCTCTTTCCTCTTACGGTTAAATGCCCAGAACAACACTGGAGTGAAGTAACGGGGTTTAACTACACAGTCAAATTTATTTCATTTATATCAAGGCGGTCCGTTTTGGAGGGTGCGGCCGGAAAAAAATCTACCTTCGACAAGTGAATTAAAAAAACTTTTTTTCACATTATGATCTGCATTATCGGAATGGGATGCGAATAATGAGAGGCATTTTGATCCGTAATCTGGCGCTAGAGGCCACTCGGCCACCGAAGTCCCCAGACTTACATTGTAGTCAAGCCATTAAGAAATAGAAACATGAACAAGAGTTAGTTGATGTTTTTGTTATAAAATGCATTCACACCAGCATATGAACCACACAAACAACTTTTTGTGTTGTTTTGGAATGTATTATTGATATTTTTTTTCGAATGAATTATTTGAATACAGTCTAATTTGATAAAATATGACAGTGTGTCAAAAATAATTACTAGTAATTAAGTGTTTACAATAAAATGTATGAGCTGTCAATGGCATTTCAAGATCTTTATTCACGCTTTGACAGAAAAAATTTTGCAGATTTAGCCTTCCGGTTTTTTTTCTTGATTCCTATTTTTAAGTTAAGATACTTGAGTAAACAAGTCTTATTCTAAAAAAAACAAGCAGTTAAACTAAAAAAAAAAAAATAAAATAAAAAAATAAATAAATAAAAATTTGGAAAATTAAATGTACTGAAACATCATGCAATCATTTTGTAAAAACTGCAGATTCATTTTTCGCTATTTTTCAACTTTGAAGTGTAGTAATATGTTAGGCGAAGATGACTGATAAACACTCGTTCGTGTGAAATAGTACAAACCCTAAATTATAGACTTACATTTATGTGTGATATGTTTATAATCGCCAGTATTATTCTTTGTTGCAAATTTTAAAATAGGATAAAAAAAAGAAAATGATTGAGACGTTTCAATGCGAATTTTAACTGTGTAAGGGAGACAACTCGTGAATAAATATTGCGTAAAAGAAACACTGGTTTTTAAATCATGTGTGCACATGTTTTTATATTGGGTAACACCTATTCTTCACCACACCATTTACATTTATCTAAAAAGGAATGCTGTGATATACATATAGTTTTAAAGATTTTGTCATCTGCTCATACAAAATACAATTAAAACGCATAAACAGATAATTTTTATAACGAGTCGAGTAGCAGTTTTGCCATCAAAATAGACATTAATCGGAACTTTCTATTAGCAGTTTTAGCTTTGGTTAAGATATACATAATACTGACCGTTTACGACTGAAATTCGACCTAGTCGTCAGCTGTATCTTATTTCCTAGAGCATGTCTATTGATTAATAAGATGTGAAAAACACCTTATTGTTCTTTTGGGAAATTAATTCCAAGTAAGTACCGATTCGGAAGTATTTTGACCTTGGTTAGTTTTTAGTGTCATTTACACAACATACCGGGTTTTTAGTTACTATCCGTAACTTGACTTTTTAACCATGTACATTCTTTAATGACATATACCCCCACAAAATCTCATGCAAACTAGCTTGAGGGGGTATATAGGAATCACCATGTCTGTCTGTCCGTCTGTCCGTGTAAAATCGTGTCCGGGCCATATCTTATAATTGTTTTGGACGACTGTCATAAAACTTCACATGAATAATCTTCATGGTCCAAAAGTGTGGCATGACCTTGAACCAAGGTTATTTAAAGAAAGGTCAGGGTCGTTGAAAAGCATTAAGCTTTTGTAGATGTTGGGGATGGGTGGGTATTTGGCTTTCAAGAGACAACTCTAGTTGATTTTGTACTCAGAACTATTACATTATGTCGTCCTTTATGTCAAAAACTGAATTGGTTAGTAAATTCATTTGACGTGTATGTCATCTATTAAACATAATTAAAGAAAAAGTACTGAATATGTATAATCCTAGCTAAAATTCTATCTTTGTAGATGTATGCATTGTTGCATATTACGTCGAATCAGCATTGTGTTGGTTTGATGTTAACTATCGTTGGGTAATCTTTTATGTATATTAACACAAATTCATGAATTTTGATTTGTTTTAATATGTGAACACATTATAAGAGACACACAGAATGCATATCATACGGTACAACGCACGCACAGTGGTACCTACACAACACAAAAAACATCTGTAGAATTGAGTCTGGTATATGCTTCTAGTCATAAGCTATTTTTGTATGTTTAGGTACACGCTTTTGAAAGGTGGTATATGACATCATTAACGCTGACTACATACAGTGCTGACCTGTCGGAAGTTTAACACTAAGCTAACGAAAAGGAGTCGGTGATCGACTGATAAGAACAGTTCAAGTAGTGACCAAAGAGATGTCCCGGTACAGAAAGCAGTTGTTGAAAAGCTGTCAAGATATAAATAATTAAGGTGTCATTTTTTAGATCGTTTCAAGCTTATCAAATTCTTATTAAGTTTTGAAAAAAAAATAATTAAGAGATGGCTGTGAAATCGGGGGACCAGGGCCGGGCGACCTGCATAATTGTGGCACTTATATGGTGTAATTTTTTTAATGAAGATGGTTTAATGATTTGTTGACAAAGAAATCGATACCATAAGATCAACCATAAAACCACACCCATACCAAAATGTCTAAAGGCGATACATAAAATAATGGTCGGATTATTTTGTAATGTATCAACTGAAAACAATGTCGGTCTTGCAGCTATAGTTTTAAACTGTTAGTGATATCACCATTTTAGTTATAACAATGTCGGTCTTGCAGCTATAGTTTTAAACTGTTAGTGATATCACCATTTTAGTTATAACAAAAACCTAATACAAAAGGTCAATAAACTTCTAATCTATTACAAATACAAATAAGTTGTTGACGAAAGAATCCTAGGCTAAAATTTTATGACCGTCTTGACAAAATTATTGATAAGAATGATGTCTCTGTATTCAAAATTACCCTGGATATATTTAGCGTCCCAAAGTTCTATATATGTTCATTTTATTCTCAATGTCGATTCCACACGTAACGGGTACAGCTAGATAAACAGGAGGTACTTACCATTCCAGAGCACCCGGCCTCACTTTACTGTTTGTTTTACTTTGCTTCGAAACTGTGATTTGAACATGGAGTGGGATGTTTGTTTTTTACTTTTATCTTTAAAGCAACTTTTAATTAAAATGTTTCTGGTAAATGATTTCTTTATGTTCTTGTCAATTCAAATCTGTTCATTCAGAATTGTTCTAGATTTTAGAATATTTCGTTTTTAGGAATTATTCAGTAATGCATTTCACAACCTTGGTCTATGTGTACCACACTGTTGATACAAATCACGTGTTTTTTGTAATTGGAAATTAAACACCATAAGTATATGTTATTGTGTCCTAAATATTATACGGCAAATAAAACAACTGTGTGAATACACCATAAAATATGACATAGACAAATAAACCGTAGCGCTCAAGGCAAACAGTTAATACAGATTAAATTTTAATAACAACACGAAAATCAAGAAACAAGTCAGACCTAAGGCAAAAAGAATAGAGACTGAAATCAGTAAAATGAAACAAATCAACCGTCAAAATGAGAAAAAAAACTTCAATTGAAAACACAATTTGTCCTACAGGGAAACGAAAAGTTACAAATTAAATTCTATATATATCATCCACACAGATGTAATATGAATAGTATCTCATATATTGTATTCATTCGTTTTCATTTCGCAGATTGGTGTAGCTTTTTGGGTCACGGGTTTTACAAGATGTTAACCGCGAACAATTACCTTCAACATCATCAGATAATAATTTTACTTTTTTTTTTTTTTTTTTTTTTTTTTAACTGAAAATTGAAATATTTTTCAATAAAATTGAAATGGTTTTTTCAACATTGTACGATTAATCAGAGGAAGAAGATTAATCAACCGACTAAATTAACAATGCATAAATGATATTATTTTCAGTAAAAGGTAATACAATGAAATGATATAGGTTAACGGTACAGACTTTAAATATTTCTTTTCAAATTCGACATTGGCTCTTCAATGCAAATATTTATTGTTCCATATTAACGTAGCACATTTCCAATATGACAAATCCAAAATAAATCATGACATATATTTCAAATACTCTGGAATTCACCAGTATAATCATATTTGTGGTCCAAATACACTTGTATGTTTCTTGAGCGTTTCAGATTTTTGAATCTACGCGGTTCGCGGTTGTTCATCTAACCCATATGTCAACAATAATGATGCACTCTTGTTGAGATCATTTGGTTTGGTGGACCATTTCCGTATAGTAGTGTTCGTTCACATACGGTTAGATTGAGCAGGACTTTTCTGAAATCAGTAATTTCATAATCCTAATGTTTTTGAAATTTTGCAAATAGATTCGACGTTTCATCAATAGATGCACCAACTTCTCTGTACTATGGGTTTGTTCTCTTAACTATATATCTCTATATTCTGCAGTGGTTGTTCTCTCCTGGCATTCTACTTTTTCTACAATCTACGAAGTGACCGCCTCGATATAAGTGCGTCTTTACTTTAACGTAAAGCACCAACACTACACTTTACCAGTTTTACATAAAAATTATAAGTACTTCATTTTGGACCATAAAAATAATCAAAATGTGATAGATTTTAGATTTTATTGTAAATAATGGATGTTGTCTAATATTGTCTTAAAATGTTTTGGTGTACCTTCAAGATTAGTAGAATTACGATTAAACCGTTTTCTATAAAGATCAGTGACGATAATTCACATTACAATGATAAAGATTACAATATAATCCAAACTCATCTCCAGAAGTAGAAGAAATAATAAAACCATAATACTCACCGTTCCATTTCCTAGAATATATCTTAATGACTATCCACTTGGATTGTGTATCAAAATAAGCATGCACTCATAAATAAATCCTTAAGAAATAAAAGGTATGTTAAAGACAAGCAAAAAAACCCTAGTATCAGATCTAATAAAGATACAGAATATAAGGTGGTTAATGTCGTTAAGATTATAGTCATCCGAGAGGTATATAAACAGAACTTCTAACTGATAAGTAATTATGATTGGTTGAAGAGTTATTAAATATGATAACCAATGCTTGAGTTTTACATATGGCAAGTGTGTGTGTCTATCCATCAATTATCAATATTATCCGTCTAATTCAGTTTCATAATGTAGTGAACAGACGCTAAAGATGTAAAGGGTATTGTATGGAGTTAAAGAGCAATTTCAAACGCACATGTCATAAACTCTGAATAATGTTTCAAACACACATGTCACTAACTCTGAATAAGGAATGAAAGAGTAATTTCTAACGCACATGTCATAAACTTTGATTAAGTAATGAAAGAAATAATTCCAATACACATGTCATAAACTCTGATTAAGAGAACAACAGTTGTGTCGAATATGGTACGATGGTTCATACCGGCCGCCAAAATGTGAATGGGTTTGTTGTTGTTTTGTATAGTAAAAGTGACAAAATGTACATACAGCTTTCACAAAGTTACACGCATTATGTTCATGACGAATTGACGTATCGCTGACCACGCCCACAATGTTCCGACAAAGGCCTGGCATGCTTGAATTACACACACAAAGAATGGAAACTTGGACTAAATTGTGCCGTTTTATGACGTCACTGTCTCTAATACGTCATTAGTTGCCGTGACGCTACTTTGGTACTGTAATGCCTTTGTCGGAACATTGTGGGCGTGGCCGTCGATCCGTCAATTGTCAAATTGCACTTGTTTTTTTTTGTTGCACATGACAGATTGTCAAATTGTTTGCACGTATTCTTCCATGCCTCGGCCCTTTGTATGAGTCACTGATTTTTTCATTTTAGAATAATCTTGTGCATATGAAATGTAAAACAATGATACTGCCTTCTATCAAGATATTAAACAAGAGCTTCTGTTCTGTAATCCTTTAAATGCACGCAATATAAATAGAAACCTCTTTGCTATTGGAGATAAAATAGTAGAGTAATTATTGTATTTAGTTTCAATGGCATTTGTTTATCAAATAATTGAGTTTATCATTTTGCCATACATTTGGCCATATTGATTTTAACCCGATACTGTATCATTTAACGCAAGATTGTCTTTCAGCAGAACGGATATTTATTTAGGGACCAGTGTCAGCAAAAATGCAAAACAAATCATTAAATCTTCTTTTCCATTCTGGTTATAATATCCTGTGAACATGGTTTGTGCCGACAGCAGAACTGAAAATGTTAACAAATAAATGAATTGTGAAAACTTTAGATTGGTGTTTTTCTTTGTTGTCACTTAAAAAAATCTTTTTTTACTAACACTTATTCCACAAAAATGAACTTTTAGTTTTTTTTCGTTTATCTATTCCATGGTTATATCAATTGAAGTAAGGAAATTGAATGTTTTGGATTTCTATACCAATTGTTTCGTCGTACAATACTTCAGAAAGAGTTTGTTTGAAAGCAATGGTGGAAATCCAGATATTTAATGATGTTTAAATCGGAAAAATAAAAAGACCAAAAAGTATTATCAGGCAGTACTCTGATAAGGTATTACATATACTGTAGTTTTCGAAGAATTATAAAATTAAAAAAAAAAACAATCAGAAAAATTTATAACATTGTTTATCTGTGTTCTAAAACCAGCCATAAAAAAGACTCAATTGTAGTAAAGACTAAATGTAATTCCAGGCTTATAACGCCATGTTCTTCGGTTGTCAGGGAAATAATAAAGCCATAATGCTCACCGTGTCATTTCTTGTAACAGTAATATTTACCCAAAACTTCATTTTCTATAAAAACAAACGTAGGCTATTAACCAAATATTCTACTTGTGTCAAACACCTTCATAAAATCATTTTAAAGATATGACAATGCGCCACATGTTATAACCAAATACATAAAACGCAGTTAAGTTCTTAAAGACAATATGGTATTACTCATTGAAATGTCATTACGATAGGTTTGGGAACTATTAAAAAAATTACAAATGGTAGACTTAGCTATATGTTGAATGTTTATCTATTTTTCTATCAAATTTTAACAATAATTCATGAATATATAATCTAAGTATATATGCTATTATATTGGATGAAAGAATAACTTGAAACGTACATGTCATCAGTTCGGATTAATGAAACTAAAAAGTTATGGTTCATACAAATATATGAACATGACGTTTTTCTCATTGCCCCAGTCATCTGTCTTAACCACTGCTGTAATTGTCATTTTGTGTACAGAATCATTAAAACAAGCATTTTACCTGTAATGAAGATATTAAAATTTTATTTCTATAATCCCTTAAATTAACGCAATACATATGATAATTAGTTTGCTGTTGAAGGATAATCTAAAACAAATATAATAATCCATGTCGAAATCGCAACCCCAAAGCGAAGTAAACATTTGAAACAAACATAGGGAAATGAAGCTAGGTGGTAGCTGAACAAGAGATGCTTAACCTTCCGAAGCACCCTGCCTCGGTTCCCTGGTTCACTTGTTTAACTTAATTTCCCTGTTTGAATTTTTTTATTGAATAAAATTATATAAAAAATTACCCGTCTTTATCGAAGATCAAGAATAATTTCGGAACAAAAAACGAGGTAAATATTAACAAGTCGACTTGATAGAGAGGGTTATTATGTAACCAAAAACAAACATACTTATTCATGTCCAAATCACAATTCAGAAGCAAAGTAAAAACTTTGCCCCGGAAGGGTAAGCACCTCCTATTTATAGCTAGCTACACTCGTCACGTGTGAAATCAAAATTGTGTGAAAGGAACATGGAACTATTAGACGTCAAATATATCTAGGGTAATCATGGACACCGAGACATCAACCTATCAACGATACTGTGTTGACGACCATAAAACATTTTCGGAATACTTCAGACCTGTTGCTTTAGACATATGATATTTGCACAGAGGGAAACTCAATATATAATTATAATAAACAGCATTAGTTTCAATGATGTTTTAGAATAAATTATTCCATCGTAGTATCAGATATTTGGCTATAGTGGTATTAACCTGTTATATATTCGTTTATTTAATTCAAAGCTTTTACAAGAGTGGGTATTTATTTCAGGATCTATAGTAGATGTATATTAACTTCAAGATTTATGCCACCTCTATGCACATAAATTCGATCATCAGTTTTGTTTAACGTTTCGTGTTGTTCAACAATGTATTCAATTATTAACGTATTTGTGAGAATAATATAATGCTAAAAATGATACGATACATTTAACATTATATTTTAGGCGACATCAGTTATGATACCATTGCGATGATTTATTAACATTTATCGATTTAGATAAGTGATGTAATTGTATACCCAATTTTATTTGTGTATAAAGTGTATTAAACGATTAAATACATTTTTTATTCGGTACATGTATAGGTAGATTTGACTAGTTACCCACCGGAAGCATCTAGCTGTAGGAAAGATACAACCTGTTACAGTGAACTGGTTCTCCTGAATAATGTTTGGTGCAAACAGTGTAATATACAGTGGTGTTAAGAAAATGTTCAAGACATTTAAACTTAACCTTACGCTTAATCCTCTTAACCACCACTGCGGTGCTAATTGCGGCAACCCATTTGTAGTGAAGAGCACTAGGAATAGAAAAATTAATCACAGCTGACTAGAGGAACATTTTCAATCAAAACGGAGATGATGTAGTTTTTGTGTCAAGTTCTGTTTAGCTCATTTTTCAGAAGTCATTTTTAGTATTTATCTTTGTTGACAACATAATTTACATATTGTATGGCTGTTATTTTAATTATTTCATTTCAGGTAAATTATGTTATACAATTACTTAATAGAGGTATCTTTGTGTTTTAAGATATGTTTATAGTATTGTAATTTAGATAATCATAAACGGCAACACAATAATTAAAATTGAAATAAAACCAAACCATTCAAAACAATGCTGACATAACTTTTTTCGTTATTCATATTGTCAAGAATGGATTAAGAGTCTATGGCATTTATACAATAAATACTACTAACTGTAAACAGTTAAAGGAACACAGGTATTACTACAGTTTACAAGATTTATTCAATGAACAACAAACAAAAACAAGTACATATACTGACATATGATTTTGGTTTAGATAATATATATTTCATAACCAAACAATCGATCCATGATTCGGTTAATTCACCAATTTCGTAATTGACAACAATATTTATAAGCTATTATTATACATAGAAGAGAAACAATTCCTATATGTGTAATCAATGTAGGCACTTCCATAATTTATAACAATTATGACCTTTCGTTGGATAATAGAAACAATCAAAACACAATAAAGCCATGTCATATATGTGGTGGTTAATATAATGAATAAAGTAACTACATCTAACATTACTGGATACGCAATGCAATGCCAAATAAACCATGAAACATATTTCGCTTTTAATACGTTTACAGATGTTATAATCATAATTTGCTCCAGAAAAGGGTTATTTTATGCCAAATTTTATTGATATTATAACTGCAGCCCAACAAACGTTTTAATTGACTTTGCGCTAAACCAATAAGTTCAAGTAAATGACCCCTGGATGAAAAAATGCTTATTTGGCACATAAAATCACGCAATTATTGTCATAAATTTTTAATCACCTCTACCTCTACGTATAGATCATGGTCTATGTAGAAGGACAATCGTCTAAGATGCTTTCAGTTGGAGGCAATTATACTGAGAATAACACAAAAATAATAAGGATGAAGACATCAAACAGGAATCTTTGAAAGACAGGTTGGGCAATAACAATACTAGGGTTTTAATGGCAAGGTAAATGTTTTATCGTGCTATTATCACAAAAAGTTGAAACTATAAAAATGCATGTCATGTTCACAAAGAGTCCGGTGACTCATCTTATACAGATTGAATGTGAAACATGTAAAACAATGTTATAACGTCTTTTGATGTAATTTATTGCCTAGAAAATATGCTACTTTGCCAACTTTTCCACGAATATCGACAAGCCTATTAAAATAAGAAGCCATAAGGGAACGATTAATGAAATTTCATCTAGGCTGAAAGTAATATTATCATCGATTATCAGATGGAATAGGGACGAATAAAACATATTGGACGACTTTTGTCTTGTAGAACCAATAAACTTGAAGTAATTATGTAAATAACATGGAAGAATATTTAATATTACTCAAGACAAGGCTCAAAAGTATACTTCAGTGTTATGATTGACATGCTCTGTTTTTGATGTTGATATTTGCAATATGAAACATATCAGCGATGAATTTTGTAAGAATTCAGTGATATAAATAAATGGACATCATGTTAGAATTTAATGACTGAAATTAAACCTTATCATCTAATCTACGGTATACAACAAACTGAATATAAACATAAGTTGTTGGATTCTAAAAAACTTGCTCTTTTACATAAAAAGACTGCATTGCCTTGAATGTGAAACCGTGTCAATGTCATTATTTTTAAAAATCTTTTTAATTTTAATCCTTCAAATGTAAGAAAGCAAATTTCTTTTATACATTGTCTTAAAATTTGGTCCTACAAGTATTGCCATTTACCAACTTTAATTTTGTTTGTAATATAGAATTACATCGATTTTATGTATCTCACTCTTTTATCTATTCAGATAATGACAAATTAAAATAATATTAAAGCAGGTTATTCAAAATTACTCTAGTTATAAACAAAGTTAGAATTGTCCTTTGTATAACTTTGTAGATTACAGTAAATGACATTTCAAAGCCTGGTGTTATATCTAATCTAACTAATAACTTTGTTATTTGCTGAGAGACATCCATGTTTCTCTTTGTGATGAATATCAGTTCAAAGACAATGAGGTTCAGAGTTTAGTATAAAATTGTTGATTTTTATCAATTATTATTTATGATAAAAAAGTAATATTTATAATAATGAAATGGTAATAATCCACATGTCACTTTTTGAAGAGTCAAACAAAAAGCCTTTACGTTTCAATGAAGTACAGTGTAAATGCAATACAATTTAATTGAATCGTATATTTTGGCAGAGTGTTTATGGAAGAGTCTATTTAATGTAAAAAGGGATAATATATAACGGTGCTTTTGAAATGAACGGATGAAGGCGTGAATATAAGTACACGGTAATACAGTAATAATATTTATTTGTGTACAATAAACTCGACAGTGTTTACAAACCCTATGCAATAATATCGCTGACGGACTATGGCAGGAGATAATTGTATTACAAATAATAATGAAAAATTTTACAGTGCAGAACAGAGTCATATACGTATATATTTAAAAACAAAAATATTTACATGTACATTTTTTTCTCTGTTGTTCCGAAAATACATATTTTCTTGACTAACTATGAAATAAATCTTAAACAAATGAACAAATAAACAAATATGATGATAACTTTATAGACTATATGTAATTCAAGTAACTGCCTTGTGGATTATTCCAAAACCATTGCTGACCTTTGTAGACATTTACATTTATAATTACATTTTTTATCTTATTGTTTTTTTCATGTTTTGTTCTATAGTTCCAATCAAAAACACACAATATAAACATGTGATAATAGTGGATTGAGTTGTTTAGGTAAAAAACAAAACACGACCATGTTTATGTTTGGAATTATACGGTAATTTCAATTAATTTAAACCATTAGGGACATAAGGTAGACATAAATATACGTCTATAAAACTGATAAAACATAGATACACAACAAATTAACACAGAACATGGCATAAACAAGGTCTGTGATCTGAAAGGCTAACAAGGAATCGATAAAAGTTTATATCATAAATCAACTGAGAATTTTAACAATACGTACTACAAGACTTTATATAAAATAAAGATGTAAAAGAATTCCTGTAGGTGATATCAGATTATGTACTTAAGTAATTTGAATCGATTATTTTGTCTCAGAGGTAAATTCAAAGACCAAATTGAAAGACAAACAAGTGTAAAAATTGACAAGACAGAAGGTTTTTTATTTATAAATTCCCCATGTATTATATCTATTAAGTAGGCTCTTAACGTATGATCTTATTGTTTATTTCATACAATGCTGACTTGTGTGTCATGAATCGGCTTGATAAATATAATTTGCTACAAAAAACAACTATGATACTTGTAACAAAGACAAACATAAAATAGGAAGGGCATTACATGCTGTATAAATGTTAAGTATTGAACTGTATCTATAGTAGAGGTAAACGTTTTTGACCTGTCCGCTTGACCTTTAATTTGAATATTTATTGTGGACGAGTGCATGTATGTTAAGGAATCATGTGGGTTTATTATGTCTACATAATCCAACAATAATCATGTACCTTGAGTACAAACTATTTACAGTGAATCCTACTACTAGCCATTTATATTATTGGGTGGATCCTTCTATATGAATATTCCTAATAAAAGGTTAAGCGGTCAGGTCAATGTTGTTTGCCTATATATAACGTTTCATTGCACTGTTATATACAGGCATATACCAATAATGAAACTGATGATCTTATGGGAACGATTAAAGAAATGCATTCAAATAGTATGTAACATTAATCATAGAATAAATAGGTTACCAGTAACCTTATTGCCAACATTTGATATTAGCATGGTAATTTATGCACAACAACATGAGGGTAAGTACAATGAATGGTCTTAAGAACTGTACAGTCGGCAACTTAAGTGTACTTTTGCATTATTATTACATTGGAAAAAATTAACTCGATCGTGATATACAAAGCAAGATAAATATTGCTAGTTAAACTAAACCTAACGAGAAAGGAAACTAATCAGTAAATAATTAAAATAAATTGAACAATCAGATCTGAAAGTGTTTAAACGCTATGCGCTGGCGTATTCAGTGTGACAAACGTCCTTCATACAATATATTTGTGAGATGTAACGTGTACACTGTAGTTAAAGTGCCAGAAATTTGGGATTTCAGTCAAAGGTCGTGGAGTTGAAAGTTTGAATATTCGAAAGGCAGAAAAGTATTTACGAATTTTAACAATACTTACTGTGTGTGTGATCATAAATCAAAATTGACGAACCTTCAGTAAGAATCAATGTGGGCAGTTGGATTATTGAAAGTTATGACTGTAATTTATAATTATAGAAAGGGATTACAGCAAAAAGAGAAATATGACAAAACAGAAGATACTGCTAGTTATGTCAGTTCGTGAAATATGACAAAACAGAAGATACTGCCAGCTGTGTCAGTTAACGTATGATCTTATTGTTTATTTCATACAATGCTAACTTGAATCGGCTTGATAGATATAATGTGCTACAAAAAACAAGAGAAATATGACAGAACAGAAGACACTGCTAGTTGTGTCAGTTCGTGAAATATGACAAAACAGAAGATACTGCCAGTTGTGTCAGTTCAATACACTTTTACACATTTTCATTATTTCGTACAAGTATTCGCGAATTTTGTAAATTGTGTACATCGGTTTACATTCTTTTATATTGTTAATGAAACTAATCGAATATAACTAGTACATACAATTTAATTTCCATAACAATAAGAATCAAAAACAAACATACTAATCCATGTCCGAATCACAATCCAGAAGCAAAGTAAAAACTTTGGAACTGACACGTTAGGTTAGACACGTGAACTTCCACCAGGGAAGTGAGGTCGGGTGCTCAGGAAGGGTAAGCAACTCCTGTTTAGGTAGCTTCACCCGTCACGTGTGTAATCAAAATTGCGTGAAAGGAACATAGAACTGAGACGTCTCATATATACAGGACAATCCTGGACACAGAGACATCAAACTTATCAAAAACAAAAGCTGTACAAAATCCCCCTAGTGGGAACAAGCTCTACTATAGCGTATTAATTGGGAAACAAATACACCATAAGCAGGAGAAGCAGGTATATTGTTGCATAAAAAAGGAAAGTTGACAATAGGAAAAATGAAGTCATCACGTTTGTCATAAAGTTTCAAATGTAGCCTTTCGTGTGCGTCATAATTCAGGTATAAGTCTAAATATGAAGCAGAACTTGAGGAATCAGTCGTGTCTTTTATTTCAAGCTCACTAGGATAGATGGCACTTACATAGTCTCCAAATTAAGGATTGTTAAGAGACAGAACGTCATCTATACGTCGGTATGAAGTATTTACATTTATTTTCAATAAAACACCTCCAAACGGTAAATGACGCGCCAGAATCGTATTACTCCCATGACAACCGCCAGCAATAAAAAATGCTATATCATAAATTGATCGTTTTAATCGAAATTAAAAGGAATAAATATTTTCATATTCCATTAAAAGAAATTGCGAGAATTTGACAAAATTTATTATTTATAAAGAACAGGTGAAAATAAAACAAACTTAACAGTTTGATAATTTATTCAAAGGCTAATTTACTTTCTACAACAAAACACATGGAAACGACAAAGTAACAATATTAAAAACCTTTTTCCAACAGCACTTTCTGGTGAACATTTTACATCCGTCCTGTGTGAATTTATCGTCCATCTGACATAAATAAGTTTAAGCTAACACAGAATTTTGTCGGTGCACAATCAATCGTAGAATATAAGCTGTAACTTGTAGTTATCTAGCCAAAAAAACATTACATTTTGTGTTACAAAGCCTATATCAGGACAAGATCATTATTGTCTGATAAACTAATGGAACTTAAACATTTAAAAAGATTAAAATGATGATCGTATCATGACAGTTAATATGACCTTGGCATAATGTACCACAAACATATCAATCAAAATCTCCGGTATATTTAGATTTGTTAATTTAGGTAGTCCAAACGGCAAATAGTAAAAAACATGACATATATGAATTATTCAAAACACCACCGAACAAAAAGTGTTGGATAGACGATTCATTTTAGAAAGAATCGACATTCACAGGAAGTATAGGACATGCTGTAAATGTATTGAAAGGCATCGTATAATTTGGCAGCATTTTCTTAAGAACGACTAATAATCTTTTAAAACACATATACTGGGAACACTTTTACCTACTATACACTGTATACGCAGATTGAGAAAATTAGAAACATAATCGAATAAGTTGTAGATTTTTACGAATTTGCATTGATAGGAATATATCATTTGTAGTTTAGCACTTTTAAATTTGCAAATGCAACAAAAAGCAAAACACAACACAAAGTAACTCATAGAAAGCCTTTGTACTAACCATGGAAGCAGAAACAAAATATACAGACATAAAATAATATGTAACGGTTTATAGAATTTTTTAAATTCTGAATATTCTGTAAAATTTTACGTAATGAATAAAGAAAATAAGATAAAATTACAATTCAGCTGTGTTTACCATGATCAAATAAATGCACAGAGTAATTGTTTAAGATGTAATTAATTTATGCATTATTCCTCTAAGCAACAGGTAACATGTAAAAAACAAAAATAAAAAAATAAAACACAGAATAAAAACGTGACTGAAAATAGAAAAGTACAGATCATTGTGCTAACAGCTAACATATAACAAACAACACTAAAGCAATAAAACACAGAATAAAAACGTGAATGAAAATAGAAAAGTACAGATCATTGTGCTAACAGCTAACATACAACAAACAACACTAAAGCAATAAAACACCAAAAAGAAACGTGACTGAAAATAGAAAAGTACAGGTCATTGCGCTAACAGCTAACATATAACAAACAACACTAAAGCAATAAAACACAAACTAGAAATGTGACTGAAAATAGAAAAGTTCAGAGCATTGTGCTAATACAGTCATATAAAAGACTAATTACACACAATTTTATTGTTACATTGATGCAATGTTTATTTACATAAAGTTGTAAAATTTGTTATTTTGAGATAAATTACATGTCCCTAGATATGTGATAGAATAAACAATTCCGCAAACAGTTGTTTGCATTTATGACAAGATCAATACTTTAGTATTTCGAATCTAATACATCGTTATAATGCTCTCATTTCATAGATCAAACCGGAGTGTGGTACCCATATAAGAATAATGATATCAACGTACCGATCCATGTTAAAATCGAAAAAGCAAAGTTAAAATTTTGAAAAGTGTGCAGGAAGGCCGGGTGTTCCGGAGGGTAAGAACCCTCTTGTCTACCTATCTACCTGTCTGGATTTTGATTTGAACATGGACCGGTATATCTTTGTTTGATATATTATTGCACCAGAAGTTCTAAGCATGTTGACTATCCATCACATACAAAAAATTAAGAAAGTCAAAAACATTTTTTGTCGTTTCCGGTTTTATTGGTACGTTTTTGTAGTCGGCGATTAAGATATATCTTACATATACATGATAATATTTCATACCATGGAAATAACTTTGAGTTTCAGAAAAAACTAAAAAATCAAATTTATCTTTCATAAACAGAACAGTAGTATGACAGTTATGAATGCATGATGCATATAATTAATGACGGTAGAACAGAAACCAAATGATGTATTTGGTTCTTCAATTAGAGTATGGGGCTGATTAAGATATAAATCTAGAATAATGACACTAGTGTAGACCTTATTGGAGCAATGTTAATAAAATCAAGCTATTTCCATCTCTCCTGTGTAAACGTATGATACGGAAGTTCCTTTCTAATGTGGACTGTTAAAACTCCTGCTGTACGTTTATATACTCAGTGTAATAAACGTCATTCAGATAACGTTCCTTCCATGTGATATGCAATTATACAGCTAGAGATATGGATTTCTCTGAGATATCATAGAGTGTGAAAACTTACATTAGAGCAACAGATAATTGGAAGGTAATCAGGCAGTTGATTGCAATCACATTACATGCTAGGGTATTATTCCTGTTGTTTATATTCTATTCTTTTATTTATGACCAAAGCCAAGGTCTAGTTAATTATACAAAAAATTGTCAACTGTTTATATTCTAAATAAGCATTCAGATAATGTTCGCCAGTTCCGTAGCAGGCTGCTTGCAAATAAAGTGTTGACCCAAGGATATTGCAAGCCTAGGCTTATCAGGGCCCTAAAAAGTTTGATGGCCGTCATCACAGTATTGTTGATAAGTTTAATGTCTCTGAATTCCTTAATATATAATTATAATCCATGTAAATTGATTTGCACGTATCAATGTTAATGGAAAAGAACGTTTATAAAAATTGCATGTACATGAAAGTTTTAATTTGTATTAACGGAGCAAAATTTTAATAAACTTTTTTTGTGTTAATGGAATTTATTAATTTGTTTTGTCTGTTAATAAATCTATGTGGATGTCATCTAATTTAATACAAGACTTATTATACACCTGAACTTGTAAGAAAACCTTAGTTTGACTGTCCGTATAACGTATAATACGGTTTTTGAAGGTATATTTCATTACATATTATACCAGTTTTAATTTTACTGCATTAAACGATCTTCAGTAGTGCTTGAACAATGTTGAAAAGACACCAAAAGGACCAAAATATATTAATAGTTTACAAAAGCTAAGGAAATACTTTGCATGAGGGAGTTTACCTTTGAGCTTACTTTGGCTTTTGGGAATTTAAGATTTCAACCAGCAGGAAATTTAGATAGTAGTATATTTCTGACAATAATACACAATTATTGCCTACTGAGTTTGTGATAGATTATAATGTAGATTATAGTTGATGATTGTAGGAAACTTACGTTATTAATCTTTATTTTATTCGGCGTATTACTTTACTTCTATAGCACCTTACTCCAAACATAATTACTATTAATGAACCAAACACATTTTATATAAGCTGATATGTCCTATTGGCAATGATAACAAAACAGCGTCAGTAGGGTTACATAAATTTCTAATTTCTAAAGTCAAAATTCTAAATGTTCGTTTATAGAACAACTAGTTACAAAAATAAAGTAGCGTTGGTTTAACAAAAAATTACTTTGGGTCCAAAAAAAATTGAAAGGAGTCATATTTATATTGTCATTAGTGTCGTGTTCTTGGTGGCCCTGGCTCTTTCAGACGCAACTTAAATATTTCGTTTCTTCTATCGACTGAAATTACACAATTAGCGCATGTACAGCAAAATACTGCTAAACCATGACGATAAATCCCAAAGGTAGAAACATTGGTAAATAATTCGTTTAGAAATCGGTAAAATGACACATTAGTCGAATGACTTAGATTACAGAAATACTGCAATTGATAGCGATAGCAGGAAGTGTATATCAAAATGTGTAATAATTTTTGATTGCTACACGATGTATAATTTGTTTTAATGATAATCAATTCTCTAGTACCGTAGTAAATACTAACATAGTTCCACATCTTTTGTGATCGCAAAATTAAAATTTAACGAAATAAGATAACTTTGCAAAATTAATGTTTTTGTTAGTAAAAACGTAGTACTATTGGTAAATATGCTACCTTAATTCCATTTTATCAATAACACATATCTATCATATGCATATTTAAATAGATTAGAATTCTGTCATTTGTTATGTCGGGCAGTTCTTATGTATTTATAGAAAAGTATTTAAATAAAGTCCAAAATCATCTGTGACAAACCCAATAATACTTTGTTGTTACGAATTACACGGTAGAACAATTTATGTTCCAGGGGTTAATAGTTCGTAGTTTGTATTTAAAATTTGTTTGGTTAAATAGATTTTACTGTACACATGGCTTTCCAATCAAAAACAAACATACTATTTGATGTCCAAATCACAATCCAAAAGTAAAGTAAAAACTATTAAAAATCGGCAAGGCAGGTTAAACACGCGAGCTTCCACCATGAAAGTGAGGCCAGGTGCTGCAGAAGGGTAGGCATCTTTTGTTTAGCTAGCTACACCCGCCACGTGTGTTATCAAAATTGAGTAAAGGGAACATCGAACTATGGGACGTCAAATATATCCAGAGAATTTCTGGACACAGAAACATCAAACTTATCAACATTACTGTTATGACGGCCATAAAACATATTAAGGGCCCTGTAAGCCTAGGTTTGCAATATCTCTGGATCAACAATTTGTTTGTAAGCAGCTTGCTTTGTTGTATAAAGTTCCCATAGTAGGAACAAGTACATCCACTAATTAAATTAAATATAATTTGGAGTTTTAATTAAATAAAACAATTTATATTTAATAAGTGTTAACGATTACATTACCTTTAGATTTAAAATCTTCCGTATCAAATAAATGAAAGTTCCCTTTGCTATTTACTAAATAAGAATTCTGATTAGCGTTATTTACTAATCATCGATAATCATCAGTGATGTCTGATATAACAATCATCAATGATATCTGATGTACTAATCATCAATGATATCTGATGTACTAATCATCAGTGATATCTGATGTACTAATCATCAGTGATATCTGATGTAAAAATCTTTAGTGATATCTGATGTACTAATTATCAGTGATATCTGATGTACTTATCATCAATGATATCTGATGTACTAATCATCAGTGATATCTGCTGTACTAATCATCAGTGATATCTGATGTACTAATCATCAGTGATATCTGCTGTCATAATCATCAGTGGTATCTTATGTACTAGTCTTCAATGATATCTGATGTAACAATCTTCAGTGATATCTGATGTAACAATCTTCAGTGATATCTGATGTAACAGTCTTCAGTGATATCTGATGTACTAATCATCAGTGATATCTGATGTAAAAATCATCAGTGATATCTGATGTACTAATCATCAGTGGTATCGTATGTACTAGTCTTCAATGATATCTGATGTAACAATTTTCAGTGATATCTGATGTACTAATCATCAGTGATATCTGATGTACTAATCATCAGTGATATCTGATGTACTAATTATCAGTGATATCTGATGTACTAATCATCAGTGATATCTGATGTACTAATCATCAGTGATATCTGATGTACTAATCATCAGTGATATCTGATGTACTAATCATCAGTGATATCTGATGTACTAATCATCAGTGATATCTGATGTACTAATCATCAGTGGTATCTTATGTACTAATCATCAGTGATATCTGATGTACTAATCATCAGTGATATCTGATGTACTAATCATCAGTGATATCTGATGTACTAATCATCAGTGATATCTGATGTACTAATCATCAGTGGTATCTTATGTACTAATCATCAGTGATATCTGATGTACTAATCATCAGTGATATCTGATGTACTAATCATCAGTGATATCTGATGTACTAATCATCAGTGGTATCTTATGTACTAATCATCAGTGATATCTGATGTACTAATCATCAGTGATATCTGATGTACTAATCATCAGTGATATCTGATGTACTAATCATCAGTGGTATCTTATGTACTAATCATCAGTGATATCTGATGTACTAATCATCAGTGATATCTGATGTACTAATCATCAGTGATATCTGATGTACTAATCATCAGTGGTATCTTATGTACTAGTCTTCAATGAATCTTCAGTGATATCTGATGTACTGATCTTCAATCGGTCGTATAAATGTAAATCTACTGTAAAAGTGCAAATGTATTCCTGAAGGAGTTAGAATTGTAATCAATGTCAGTATGGACATCAGAAAAACATTACAAGTGTTGTTGGTAACTATAACATATACACATATATCTGTAGGAATACAGATTTGATTTAACATCTAAGACTGCGTTTGAAGCACAGATGCTAAAGTCTGATCACAAATACATTTTAGTTATATGCATTAATTAAATGATGCTATTTTTAAAATAGTGAAATAACACATAACATCAGTGACCTCCTGTCACTGCAATATGAGGGATCACACCAACAAAAACCACAAATAAATGTCTGTATACAGTTATATTTCCTTTATTGCTTTCTGTGTTACAGAGTTATCATTTGTTTGTTTGTCATTCGTTTGATGCTTTTCCCATATACGTTTCTATATACATTTCTATAACAACGCTGTGTACAATTTATTACAAAACATAGTTGCATCTTTCTCAATGTTTTGATAATGTTCAAATATCTACATAAAATATGACCTCATCTTTATTTCATTGTGATCTATCATTTTATAACAGTTTTATAATTTTAAAGCTATATAGAAGTTTCTAATATATGAAGGAAGCCCGAGGAAACACCTTTGTATTTTTTTAAAAAAAAAAAAAAAAAAAAAAAAAAAAAAAAAAAAACCCTGAATTTGGCTTTTCTTAATTACTTCGTACATTGTTCTTTTAAGACTCTTTACTAATATAACATTTGGAAAATCAGCGTGTATGATCAGGTTTCATAAAAAAATATTGATTGGTAAAAAATTCACATGGATTAGTATGTTTGTTTTTGAGTGACAAAGAAAATTGTTAACCAAGGTTCATCAACCAAATATATAGTTTTTGTTGCATTTTTAAATGTTTAAGAATGGTAACCAACACTGTTTAACATCAGCGTTATGACCCTACTAATCCCTTGTCAAGAAACTTAAACCTTACTAAAATGATACTACCGAACATTTGATCTCCAGACCTTTGACGTAAAATTCTACAGGAGTAATTAAATACCGAGGTTCTTTATTACAAGCAACCATCACAAAAGTTGTGTTGTGGCGGATGTAACTCATTTAATAACCGTACGTTCTTTATAACGAAGCCAATAAAGGGTAGATACTGTTATCACTAGATCTCATGTAGGAATATTTTTCAGTATAAATGAGCTGTTTAAAGTGTCACTATGCTTAATTCGTATCAGAAGAATGTTAAGAACTTTACAAGTACTCTTTCTTTTTCAAAATGCACAATATATAAAGCCAAAATAATACATAAAAGCCAGATCAGATATTGAATACATAATGTTATCAAAATACAAACATACTAATCCATGTCTGAATCACAATCCAGGATCAAAGTAAAAACTTTGAAACCGAGAGTTAGATCAAATACGCGAACTTCCACAAGGGAAGTGAGGCCCGGTGTTCCAGAAGGGAAAGAACCTCCTGTAAATCACATCATTATTAATATGAACACTATCAATTGAAAAAAGTGAAAGAGAATGAATAAAAGAGAAAGAAAAGGGTGTAAAAATGATATAATCTGAACGTACGCTTCGCCATGCCATAAGCTAATATATCTCATGTAGAGGTAACAATGAATAATTACAAAAATGTTCTAACGTTGAAGGCCCTAAACACGCTAACTAAAGGAAGTAAAATGAACGGAAATATATTTACTGAGTACAGTATTTGTCCTCAAGGATACTGACCAAGTATTGCATTGGTACACAAAGATAATTACTAAGTACGGTGTTGGTTCACAAGGATACTGACCAAGTATTGCATTGGTACACAAAGATAGTTACTAAGTACAACTTTGGTTCACAAGGAAATTGACTAAGTATTGCACTGGTCGGTCCACAAAGATATTTATTAAGTACAATTTTAGTTCACAAGGAAATTGACTAAGTATTGCACTGGTCCACAAAGATATTTATTAAGTACAATTTTGGTTCACAAGGAAATTGACTAAGTATTGCATTGGTACACAAAGATATTTACTAAGTACAATTTTGGTTCACAAGGAAATTGACTAAGTATTGCATTGGTCCACAATGATTTTTACTAAGTACGGTTTGGTCCACAAGGATACTGACCAAGTATTGTATTGGTCCAAAATGATAATTACTAAGTACGGTGTTGGTCCACAAGGATACTGACCAAATATTGTATTTGTCCAGACATATATTTACTGCGTACAGTATTTGTCTACAAATATATTTACCAAACAATATCAAAGACAATTTAACATTGAACAAACATTATATGGATTTGTGTAATGTTCCATCAACTTGGTCTTGATGATTTGTTTGGGATCAAAATTGGTAAGTATTTGAATGCTATTGGCTCTTTTCTTCATTATATCAAAAAGTTAAAACAATAGGCGGTTTAAGCATAGAAAACTTTTGAACATTGACATTACGGACTGCTTATTATAAAATGTACAAGTTGTTTCCAGGAATTTTATAAGCTATTACTATCATCGTCATCGATATACGGTCTGAAAAATGTGATTGTGTATTCCTATAGGAGCTACATTTGACAATGAGTCATGTACATATACAGTTTTTCATTGAAAATCGAAAAAATGCTATTGTTCAC
The DNA here is from genome assembly GCA_021292105.1 of Anadara kagoshimensis. Classification (NCBI taxonomy): domain Eukaryota; kingdom Metazoa; phylum Mollusca; class Bivalvia; order Arcoida; family Arcidae; genus Anadara; species Anadara kagoshimensis. The sequence continues at coordinate 36,768,744 of CM037861.1, read as the reverse complement.
TTCTTACAGACTGAGCTTAACTGGAATTCACTATGGGAGTACACTTAAGCCTCTATACATCGGTTTTCAAAACCTTATTGTTTTTGCAAAATATATGTAAACTGATTTAGTAAAATCTGTAAAATTAAAACTGGTATAATATGTAATTAGATAATTTAAACGTCTTTATAAGTATGATTTGCAATCTAGAGAGATTTAGAATCGGCAGAAAATCTACATTATTCTATAAGTCAGGGAATAATATCATAAACAAGATAAGAATGATAAATAAGTACTCACCGTTCCATTTTATAAATTAATCCTAATTGCTAATAATTTAACTTTATATTGTGCTATTGATACCATTTGATCAATGAATGAATTAGTCCTATATATGCGTCTGCCTTTAAAAGCACTTCAGTGATATGACAGAACTCTGATAACACCAATAACAGTACTGATTGTAATGTCGATGTAGTGAAAATTAATCTTATCAAAATCCTATATATACCATTCCTCCTAATTCCAACCGTTATATAATTATGAGTGTTTTACAGTTCACAAAGATAGTTAACCGTTGTTTGACTCCTCAAAAGGCCAGTTTTGAGTGTTTTTATTCCCAACTAAGCTTAAGTCTTTTTCCATTTAATTGATGTCGAGGATCAATAAATAAAATATCCGTGTATGTGACGACAGAACAAGGATAGCGCAATCAGGAAACTAAAGTCGGTTGCAATTTACAGTAAATAACTTTGATATGTCAGCAGTAAACTGACAACTATTTTGCCAACTTCACTGCGTGTGCAGTTATTTACTCTAAAATATTATTTCTTGTAAATCAATGAACGTTTAATTACCATAGTACTTGTTTTTGTTCAATGTCAAAGTTTCCATATATTTTTTCGGAACAAATTTATTATATGGATACAAGATAGAAGCTAATTATAAACATTAAGTATGTTATGCAGTACCCTTTTCCATTTGCTTTACAACTATCAGACAACCATATAAAGCTTATACTAATTTTATTGTTGTTATTGTTAGATTGAAGATATATTGGCCCTTTTTCTCCCACAAATCCATTATTTAGTTACATGTTATAATAAAAGATATAATTCTAAGTACCCCGATTAAAAATATCCAAAGCTCTTAAAATTGAGTGAAATGCGAGGTCTAAATAAAATTAAACAGCTGTATAATCTAATATAGTGTTTCGTTATTGTTACGACAAAGCACATGGTTTTTAAAACATATTCAATTACTGTACTGTTCAACAATAAACTACTAATTTAGAAATTAAACAAATGACTATTGTAAAACAATTGGCACAATTCTGTTACGCTTTCAATGCTTTTTATAATGTTTTTATTAGCGATTATTGTCAGATAGGTCAAGTACTGCCTGGTATTGCGAATGGGTCACTGACACTGTTTTTCACTATTGATTAACGTTCCATTAATAATTGTCAAGTTACAAACAAATCTTAAATAAACTTAGAAAGGCAAGTAGAAACATGCACCAAACCAACTAGAATTTTACAATTCAGAACCGCTATAATTATTGTTGAATACATTCTAGAGACACAAGCACTACATATATGCGTCACAAAGACTACAGGCAAAGGCACCGGATAAAAAAACAAACACCAATTATTGGTGTTCCAATTACTTCACTAGTTCAAGTTTTATATAATTATATGTAGTAATTTAAGCCTTTTTTGCCTATGGTCATGACTACTTGATTCCATTATAAATGTGAAAAATCAGAAAATCGATATAAAGATATTAATGGACACAATGACCTAAAGTCTTTGTAGTCGGATGTGTCTTTTTGTACGGTAAACAATATATGTGATGTTTAAATGTACACTAAAATTACAGCCGACAGCATAGTCAACGTTGTAAAAATATGCTATTTATAAAAGTATGTACAAAGAGACAACAATGCACTATGTAAAACAATAATAAGGATTAAAACAAGGTTTTCATTGAGACTCGAGTTGATTCATATTATCACAACGTTTTATGATTCAATGTGAATAACAAATACTGTGTTTTTTTAAAAAAAAAATACGGGTGTCATTAATTTCACAATATACATTATTGATACCTAACAAATCACACTGCCGTTTGTAAAAACAAAGATAAGAATGCAATGGAAGTTGATTAAAAAAATAAAACTTTTATGGATTATCCGTAACATACTCCATGCGACTTTCATATTTTCCGCTACCGAGCTTCTCGTAACAATATTAGTAAAAAACAAACCAAACCAAAATCATCAAGCAAAGTAAAAAGTCTGAAGCTGGAAATTTAGGTTGAATACTTTTACTAAGGACGTGAAACAATTCAGAGTGACAACTATTAGTAATAGCATATACATGTATGTCAACAAGAAATGTTTGCAGAAGGTACTTCGGAAATGCAATATAAACAATTATATTTTTTTACGTGGTTCTTTTTTACAAACAGAAAAGGTTAATAGATGGAACAAATAAAATGAAAACATTTAATTAATATAAGCTGTATTAGTTTCTTATATACAATACATAATTTATACGTTAACATTATTTTAAACTGATTAAAAAAGCAGATAATTCACGTTACTTGCTGATAAAGCGACTGGAAAATACATAATTAACTAATTACTAGACAAATGCTTGGAAGATGTAGCTTAATTTAGAAAAAACGAATACTTTGAGTAAAAACACCCTTCGTTGCATTCAAAACCAGCTAAAAACACGATCACTCCTTGTCTTGTCCAAATGAAGAACCTTAAAAACTACATTTTATTGTTGATTAATTAATCTTATAATTAATTATGTTATGTTAAATATAAATTATATAATTATATTATACATTAAATATAATATTTCCTTAGAATGCTGTGTCAGTTCTCCTATTTTCTCTTTGTTAAATTTTATTGATTTGAGATATATAGCGGAAAACGTTAATAGATTCTAACTTATCAGTTCCATAGATGGCAAGATACGACCTTTTATTGTGATAGATTAACAACTATTCATCGTCCCATCTCGCAGATTATCCTAATTGTTCATAACTTGACATTGTATTGTTATAAATCAAAACAACCAATGACTTAATCTTCCACATGTGTTCCTATTGTGATAGCACATAGATGATATGACATCTTTGTATCTAAACCAGTAAAAGATTAGACCCAATTAATATGCTATACTAGAGCTTGTTCTTACTTCGGGAACTTTATACAACGAAGCAAGCTGCTTACAAATAAAATATTTATCCAGGGATATTGCAAGCCTAGGCTTATTAGGGCCCTAAAAATATGTTATGGTCGTTATCATAGTAGAGTTGATAAGTTTAAGGCATCCGTGTCCAGGATTGCCCTGGATATATTTGACGTCCATAATTCCACGTTTCTTTCACTCAAGTTTGATTAAACATGTGATGGGTGTGACTAAAGCATTAAACCTGTATTAATAATAGACTAATACTTCCAAAATGTTATAATTTTTGAAAGAAATAAAAATTAAAATAAAATTTTGACAAAATGGTTGCTTTGATTTTTGTCGTTTTATTCGTGTCATTTGTTTACCAACATAATCATGCCGTTTGTTTTGCGTGGAAAAGTAATCTGAACACTAAGTCATTACTTATTTACTTACCAATAATTTTACTCAAGATTCAAATGAGAGACCTTTTTTGGAAAACGTTTATTTCGGAAAATACCTGTAAAACGTTATATTTGAGCATTGATGACACTCCTTCGGCTATTAAGAAGTAATCAAGTCCTGTTTTTCTTCCGCTATTCAACACAAATCGTGGTCAAAGGTTTATCAACAAAAACACTAATTTGCTGAAGATTAACTTGTTACATATAGTCGTGACAGTTAAACCGGTAAATGTCAATGGAACAGAAAATCAATATGTTTCCAAGTATAAAAAAACATCAAGGCTTTCTCGAAACAAATATATGTCTCTTAAGATAATTACATACGCTGAGTCGCCAATAAGTTGTTACTAACATTCAAACGAATGTAAAAAACGTGTACATAAAAACAAGGCATGATGTAATTTGAGAAAGATACAGATGTCATAAGCTAAAATGGCGTTCATAGAGAAGACAAGTGTCTTATATATAAACATTTGAAGCCGATCAGATTTTGTCATTTGTCATTTTTCTCCCTTCATTGAAGGCAAAACATTGCGATTATTCCCTTACCGTTCTCAACATATGCTTAATGCTTGACTGCAATAATATATGGAGCCTGGAGAAAACTACGCCCTTGGAAATATGGCTATTTTGGGTGAATAAATAACAATATCGCCCTCACTCAGAGACAATAAATGCATTGTGTAAACCTTTTAATAACGTGACGGGCCTGCACTACCAAATAACAATACAACGAACTAACAGAGTAAAACACAATAATAATGATAATAATATAATAATAATGAGACCAAATTGAAGTTTTGACGACCAAATACATTAGATAGTATTATTTGGCAATTACATTTTGACTTGCTTACTTACAGAAGCTTTATGTGGAATAGGCAGTGTCTTTTTTAACCAGAAAACGTCTCTTTATATTTTTGTATCTGTTTTTAAACTCTCTGATGATTCCATGATCCAAGACTTGGAGAATAGATGCAGTATTAGGCGCAATGAATTCAATTTGACATTAGCAAGTTCCTGGATGCTTTAGGATATGGTATTGTGAAAAAATTTGTTTTTCTTCTTTCGAGGCATGTATCTTTGAGTCATTTTGAAATCGTAAATCGAATTAAGAATTGAATTAATATGTTGTGTATGCATTTCAAAATATTTTTGTAATGAAAACATTGAAATAAAAGAGCCTGAAAGACCGATGATATATAAACATTAATTATTTGATGATTGTTCTTAAGTGCCTTTAGTTATTTATAAAATTTTGAGATTGCTACTTCTGAAATGTAAATACTTTGAAATCTGTGTCAAAAAGAACCATTTTTTAATAACATTTGAGAATCAGCCACATAGATGCTAAGGTATAAAATATAATCATGAACAATACTCACCGTTCCATTCCACAAGTAAAATACTAATTACACACGTATTCTTATTGTAATAAACATAATTTAAAGCTTAATCCTTTATACGTGTTACTTCCGTAACTGCACACCAATGAGCCTAAATAGACGAACACTGTCCTCCTGTACTTAATGTGCAAACCAGTAGAAGCAGCACAGAATAAAACGTTAATGTTGTTAGAACTATACTATGTGTAGTATACAACGGTTACTAATACGATCAAAAGACTAGATAAACAGAATTTATCTGTCCTTATAACAAATAAATAATTTTATGATTGGAATACAGGTACATAAATATTGTGAATCATTGTCTGTCCTCTTCGTAATTGTTTTTGGATCCCAACAGCAATGTGATTTTTTTGTTAAACGACGCTACCAGGCAAAGAACTACAGTAAATATCGAATTTAAACCGTTACTAGGCCAAGAACATAAAATCTCAGTTTAAATGATTAGCATCATATGGATACTAATTGTTAGCACTTATTCTCTTGAGCGTGGTGCCAAGAAGTAAAGCCTGTTGGATTTATCACAAATTCTAATCATATACCATCAAACGGCCTAGTCTTTTGTCTGATTAAATGCTTATTAGATTGGCTCAGTTAAATCGTCTGCTTTACTACATACCATTCCAGAAACCAAGAGAAATTAATTCAACAAAAGTCTTTTTGTAATCCTTTTGATGTATGCGATGCTACAAGCCATGGATCAATATAGCAATTTAAACTGGTTAAAATGATGCCGTTTTATTAAATAACTTCATGAATAATAAGCATTGAAAAATATTTAATAAAATTGATATTTCATCTTAGAGCTTAACAATCCAAAATTATAGAAATGTACAAGAATAAATAAATATATTATAGTTGTATTTCCGAATTAATGTGAAATTTTATTTTCACTTCAGGGTAAGCTAGGTTAATATCATCTAGTTCGTTTTAATGACTACAGATTCATCATTTGAATCACTTGTAGTTAAAATACGTAATGAACGAATCCGTCAACAGATACATGTCTGTGGTGTGTTATAATGGTATATAATACAAATCAATAATTTAAAAGTAAAAGGCGAAGTAATTTAAGTCAGAGGTCTCTAAGCTTGTTCACTACCAAATATATATAGAAAGATAATAAATATTTAGTGTCTTGAAACTTGTAACTGCTGACTAAATGACACTATTGATTAAAATTTCTCAAATTCTAAATTATATATATCATATTACGATCCAAACACACAGCATTTTCATAAAACTTTTATTTAACAAATAAATACGGTACTTCTCCAGAGAATATGCAACCTACTGGACAAATTTTCTAATAAACATTCCTAGTCAAGAAATCTTCACTTAATAGCAATTATTCTGTAGCATCACCAGTTATAGGTGAAGTCATAGTTTTGAGCTACTCTTCAGTACCCCTTGCAGACCTGCATATATGCCATTATTATGTCACACGGAGGATGTCGCGATTTTGTCAAAATTGTTAAAGCATTGAAAGAAATATATTGTGTGGACAAAATTGAAATCATTATTTTAGCAACGACTTGTCTTATGTAAGAATATACGTCATGTCCAATCCTAAATCATAGAAATGTCTTTTTTTACATTCTTTCAGATAATATAAACATACAGTAAGTGTAGGTCAATTTAATTTTATTGCGTTATTTTATACACGACCTCTTAAACATTGATCCGGTTTAATTAGGACACTATGGTAGAGCTTGTTCCAACCACGAGAATTTTATGCAATAGCTGCTTACAAATAAATTTTTGACGCAAGGATAGTGCAAGGCTAGATTAAACAGGATGCCCCTACCCTTCCTCGGAACCCGGCCTCTCTTATTTGATGGAAGTTCACTTGTAAAACCTAATTTGCCAGCTTCAAAGTTTTTACTTGGTATTTATGTATGTTTGCTTTTGATTGTTTTGATTAATCAAAAACAAACATACTAATCAATGTCCGAATCATAGTACAGCGGCAAAGTAAAACGTTTGGAACTGAAAAGTCAGGTTAGAAACGTGAAGTTCCACCAGGGAAGTGCGGCCGGGTGCTCCGTAAGGGTAAGCACCTCCTGTTTAGCTAGCTACACCCATCACGTGTGTAATTAAAACATTGTGTGAAAGGAACATCGAACAATGGAACGTCAAATATATCCAAGGCAATCCTGGACACAGAGACATCAAACTTATCATAAATACTGTGATGACGGCCATAAAACTTTTTGAGGGTCTTGATAGGCCTAGGCTTTCAATTAATTAATATGAATAGTATTCCTTAAACTTTAAATATAGCCAACCACCGTCTTGACATTTAAATCTTTGTTACTTAGATGTCAACTTTCCTTTTCTATGCAGCAATATACCTGCTTCTTGCTTATGGTGTATTTGTTTCCCATATAATACGCTATGGTAGAGGTAATTCTCCCTAGAGGAACATTATACAAGAAAACAAGTTGCTTTCAAATAAATTGTTTACACAGGGATATTTCAAGCCTCAAAAAGTTAAATGTCCGTCATCACAGTATTGTTGATAAATTTGATCTTTCTGTGTCCAGGTTGTCCTGGATACATTTAACGTCCCACAGTTCCAGGTTCCCTTCACTCAAGTTTGATCAAACAGGAGGTGATTACTCTTCCGGAGCAACCGGACTCACTTACTTTGCTTCTGGATTGTAATTCGAGCACGGATTTGTATGTTTGTTTCTGATAACACGAGATAAGAAAATGACATTTTTACTGACACGCACAGTACCTTGCACCTTGTATTATTTAACACATCCACGAAAGGCATACAGCATCTGATTAAATACTTAATGGAATTTGAAACCAAAACAGAAGAATACCCATGTAGAAAGTGAAACTTGATTATCATATGTGTCATGAAACATTTGCTAATTAGGACCGACATAATGTTAATTGAGGTATTCGGTTTACGCCGTACACTGTCCTCATAATACTATTAATTATATTATACATTTAGTTTAATTGAATTGTACTTTATTGGTTGTTAGTGTAAAACTCTCAAATTGCTTAAAAACACCTTTTTATATTTTAAAGTAGATATTAAATGTTTACAGTAAAATTATGTTTCTTTTTAATTTAATTAAATTATAATTATTCATATACATGCATCTTAATTGTAGCTACCAAACGCAACAACGCTATATATATAGTTCATGTTGCTAAGACCTTTACACAGCTGTTTAGTATTAATTAAGAATTTTGTTTTAGCCATTCAACAGTAATCGTAACCTTTTGACGTGTAGTTTGACTACGTGTTCGAAACGGATCAACAACGCACTAATTTGTTAAAGAAATACTAGCTGTCTGATGACAGTTCAACTAATGAAACAAAGAATCGATAGAAATGTTTTGAGAATGAAAAACTACCAGATTTACATTGACTTTCTCATTAATAGTCTTATGGCAATTACAATTGCAATGCAGGTAGTGCATTTGATCTAGTTTTCAAGTAGACGTAATTTACCTATGAAAACAAACATCCATATCCATGCCCGCATCACAATACAGAAGTAAAGTAATAACTTTGAAACTGACAAGTTAGAGTTAAACACGTGAACTTCAACCAAGGAAGTGAGATCGGGTGTTCCGGAATGGTAAGCATCTCTTGTTTAGCTAGCTACTTCCGCCACGTGTATAATCAAAATTGTGTGAAAGGAACATGGAACTATGGGATGTCAAATATATCAAGGGCAATACTTTAGGGTTATTTAACTGATATTTTGAAATATTATCGAGATAGCCGACATTTGAGCAAGCTTGCAACTTATGTTGAACAAGTTCTTGTATTAGGGTATAGAAATTAGTGCAATAACAATATTGTCTTCTTCAGTCATGCTTCAAACGACGTCATTGACAGGTGACAAAGTGTGCAATATGAAAAGTGCATTAGGAAAACTTTGGACTGAAACAAAGTTTTCGTGCAGATACCGATCTATTGATTTATGAAGTCCAGTAGTTCCATGTTACTTTTTTTCTCAGTTTTGCTTCTCACGTGGCAAGTATGAGGTGCTTATCATTCCGGAGAATCGACCCTCACCTTCCTGTATTTGAGAGTGGATTTTTTACCTTCATTTGTCAGTTTTTACTTTGGTTTTCGGTTTTTTTCGACTTGGTTTTTTTTCAAAGAAAATTTTATCAATGGAACTTTTTTCTTGTACCAAAATATTTTCAATATTTTTAAATTGCAGTTGTATTGGCGGAAACGTATAGAAAAAAGTATGATAACATTTAATGGGCAAAATTGTGATAATTATTAATATTCGATAATAATCGTACATGTTGTTTTGAAAAAAAAACTATGCTCTACAACAAAATTAGATTTTTATATGTACATTTATTGAACATTACGGAAGATTATCAAAACAAGTGTTTTGTACAAAGTCAAAGATATCTTCTGTCTTATTTTAATTGCCATAATTGTAATCGTTATATTGCAAGCCTAGGCTTATCAAGGCCCTCAAAAAGTTTAATGGCCGTCATCACAGTATTTGTGTCTCTGTGTCCAGGATTGCCCTGGATATATTTGACTTCTCATAGTTCCATGTTTCTTTCACACAATTTTGATTACACACGTGGAGGGTGTAGCTAGCTAAACAGAAGGTGCTTACCCTTCCGGAGCACCCGGTCTCACTTCCCTTGTGGAAGTTCACGTGTCTAACCTAACTTGTCAGTTCCAAAGTTTTTACTTTGCTGCTGGATTGTGATTCGGACATGGATTAGTATGTTTGTTTTTGGTTAAGTTACTGACATAGTTCCTATAACATATGGTCAAAATTATGTTTGTGACAGTTGAAACAGATTGTGTTTACATCTACTTAAGCATTGCAGACACGAGTGTTGAAAAACGTAAATTCATTTTAACTAACAGACTATTTCAGGACGCCGTGGCAACTAAATACCAATAATAAAAAAAACAAGGTTAGGATAAATCAACCAAAAAGAACATGCGTAATGTCGGACTTTACGAGCCTAGCACGTCAGATGGCGTGTAATAGCCATCTTTTTGAAATCAATATGCCGACCATAACAAATTTGAACTTGGAACATGAAATAAATAAAATAACAGAGTTAATTTTATTGCAGATAATCACTTAGTTGTTCCCTTTCATCATTTTACAAAATGCATTTCAATGCAAACAACTATACGCTCTCTGATGGTATGTAATAAGTAGAATTGGTTAAAAGGAAAGTAATCATTAAAGTTTTTAAAAAGTTTTTTTCTGAATACTTCCCAGATGAATTCTTCAGCATGGGCTGACTTGAATCAGAAATCTCCTATCTAATATGATTTAGTTCTCGCCAAATCCCTCCTAAACTTTGATGTTGGACTTTTTAGTAGCATTCTCATCTCAGATATATACGGTTTAATTAAATGTTGTCCAAATATCAAGCGAGATACTTAACAGATGTTATTGCTGTCTTACACCATGATATACTCAACAGATGTAATTGTTGTCTTGAACCATGATAATTTTTTTCGAACAAACCATATAAATCAGAGTTTAGAAATATTTCATTCCAAAATGTTTTAACATCATCTATACAACTTTGATTTTGACCAACATGACATGCAGTGCTCATTGGTATTAAGGTCCATAAACAATTTGAAACATTGTATACCAGGTAATATTTACAATATGAATGTATCTGATTCGATGAAACACACAGAAGGAATTGTATTGCAATTCCCATGAAAGACAATTGTGGTCATGACCCTTGATGTGTATCAATTTTCCCGCAATATTACGTCATGTCCTACACAGGGGGTCACGTAGTCATGGAAGATTCGCCAATCTCGAATGGCTTAAAATCCTATCTCACATGAGCAGGTATGGAAGAAATAGCGCCAAGGGTTAAAACAAATCAAAATATTTATTAAAAGAAAGAATTGTAAATATAAGAAATGACATTTCTGCTCGTGGTATTTCCAGGGGTAATGCAAGATTCAAAATGAAGGGCTTCGCCCGTCATCGAATTTGGCACGCGTCACACTACCTTGCATTACCCCTTGAAATACCATGATCAGAATGTCATTTCTCAAATAATTTTATAATTCTTATGTATTTTCACAAGCCAATAGGATCAGCTTTGAACCTCGGCCCTGCACATAAATTGGCACAATGTTGTTTTCAATTGCATTGATAATCTCCTTTTGACAAAAAGCAATACGTTCAGACAATTGCATATACATAAGTTATTTTTGATCATGTATTGTATAAGAAGAATAGTCGATGTATATAGAATAAAAACGTCTTAAATTTCACTCCAAGTCATTTCCTATCAGGATCGTGTGATTTTCTATCTTTCCAAACACATTTATTTATCAAGGGTATTGTCGTTAAAATTGGCTAGCACTGGTGTAACAACAAATAGCTGATTTGTACTAGAGTAAATATTGTTAGAAGCAGTAATTCTGTCGAAAAACAGATAATTCGCAGATAATCAACTTGTTGATGGAGAAAAACACATTCTACATGTTGTCCTTGTCAATTTATTTTAAATGCGTTTATATGACCTATATAAAGTCAGTTTAAAATGACAGTATTAAAAAAATACATGTTTACCCTATACTACACGTATAAAAAACAATATTTGCCGACTAGCCCGCCGTAGATTTATTACAAGTTATATACATATATTATTACATGCTCAACAGATGCACAAAAACATTAACATTATTCCAGTATCCAATGAAAATAATCAGATTATACACCCCAGTCTTAGTGCTTGACGGACTAAGGACTAACCCTTTCCTTCTCTCTCGTATACTACTGTAATAAATCATTAGTTTCCATAGTATCTATTTTTCGTGATTCGAAGGAACAATGCTAATAAGTCGGGTTGTAAATTCGTGGTTTTTGTTTAACACGATTTTGTTATATATATTATTTCGATGTCATGTATTTGTGGATCACGGTGTCCACGATAACAATGACAATGGCGTCACCATGAAGACTACTGATATCACAGTACTGTTTGGTCTGTGGCGGTCTTAAATATGTTCGTACCACTGCGGTAGCTAAATTGGTAGAGTGCTCGCTCCGAAAGTGAGAGGTCGTGCGTTCGAACCCCGACCGGGTCTGACCCAAGCACTTTACATTTTGAAATGAAAGCCGCAGTTCTTTCGGATAAGGACTTAAAATAAACAACGTCCCTTGTCACGGTAGGCTTGGCACGATAAAGAACCCTGCTGTATAATGCTGTCAGTGCAATTTACAGGCAAACTTTTTGCACCTTCGCATATAACTGGCGCATCTCGATATCAATGAAATATTTTTGTCTGAGACGTTAAATACCATTACTCAACTCAACTCCAGTAGCAGTGGGTGTCTACTCCATTGTGGTGAGGGTCCCTTTATACCACTTAAACGGCAGTAATAGAGGGTGTCTGCTCGATGGTGTTGAGCTTTATGTCAGTATTATTGAAGGCTTCATAATGACTAACGAAATCAAAATAACAGATTTGACCGGATATGATAAAAGACTTGACCGGTTATGATAAAAGATTTGACCGGATATGATAAAGGATTTGACCGGATATAATAAAAGATTTGACCGGATATGATAAAGGATTTGATCGGTTATGATAAAGGATTTGACCGGTAATGATAAAAGATTTGACCGGTAATGATAAAAGATTATACCGGTTATGATAAAGGATTTTACCGGTTATGATAAAGGATTTGACCGGTTATGATAAAAGATTTGACCGGTTATGTTAAAGGATTTGACCGGTTGTGATAAAGGATTTGACCAGCTATGATAAAAGATTTGACCGGTTATGATAAAAGATTTGACCGGTTATGATAAATGATTTGACCGGTTATGATAAAGGCTTTAACTCATATTTTTGTGACACGTTTTTCTAAGCTCGTTTTTTTTATTTTTTAAATCTTCATTTTATAGCCTTTTATAATGTTATAAGCCTGTAGAACAAGTTTAAACATATTGCAAAAGATCCAGAGACAAATCTTATAAAGATTACCCTTGCTATGTAAAATAACAAGGTGAAACATTAGACACACTACTTCCACGGCTTCTTCTTACAGTTTACCGCGTGTATAATATCAATCGTTATCTGAAGTTGTTAAGTTTCTACAAGCTGTATTCCGCTTACAAAATTGAATTTATATGTTCAAATCGAAAAATCTATTTGACTATAAATAGAACGGTATGGAAATACCAGAAAAAATTAAGAATTTGTATCTTTCAGGGCTTCTTTTATTTCAACATTTAACTTCTATTGATCGTACTATGCCGTTAAGAGTCAGTGAGTGAAATGTTAATGTCGTATATGCTGTTCATGTCGTATATGCTGTTAATGTCGTATATGCTGTTAATGTCGTATATGCTGTTAATGTCGTATATGTTGTTAATGTCGTTGGGGAATGTTCTTTAATCTTATGAAAATGAACAAGTTAAGCAGTATTTAATAAAGATAACTGAAAATAGGAATTGATTTTAATGATTAATTTTCGAGGTATTGAATTCTAATGACATATACTAATTAAAAACAAACATACCAATCCATGTCCAAATCACAACCCAAAAGCAAGGTAAAAGCTTTAAAACTGGCAAACCAGGTTTAACACGTAAACTTCCACCATTTAAGTGAGGCCGGGTGCTACGGAAATAGCGTAATATTTCTGTAGCTTTTTGTATGTCATACGATGGCGTTCGGAACACCTTCTGGCACTTATACATGTGTTTCACCCCTGCGTAAAGCTGTAATTTCTCTTTATATACCATGCAAAATAAAATCGAATACTGATTTCACTTTCCTATGTGTTGGTACTTATTTATTACATAATTTGATACTTTTATGCTTATGTATCAAATTCCCCACCCTCTGTATATATTAATCCACAACTAACCACTATGTCCATTAATAAACTGTAATCTACATTGAAATATTCCTGATGTTAATGATCTCGGCTCTCAATATTAACCTTACATGTTACGTAAAGTGTACAGTTTCTGTTGAAGGTTTTCATCTTTTTGCTTTCGGACTGTTCAAGCAAACGCTTCAAACAAACAATTGTATTCTTCACTTATAAAGACAAAGTTTAATATTACCAACGACATCAAAGTGATGTATAAGTAACTGCTTTAATGAAGTAAGGAATAGCTCGCATCATGTGCAAAATACAGACGTTACTGTGAAAAATACATATAGCACAAAAATAAGATATCTTTGAAAGTCGAAATAAACACTAAGTATGTGGGCGAGTGTACATAACTTTAATTAAAACAAGATTTGAATCTACGTAGTTTTCAGTCATCATTTTCAGAAACTTTGGCACAAATCGATAATTTAAATTACTAAGGTTATCCTTTCAAGGATTTTTAGCATTGTTCTTTTCTCTTCCATTAGGGATCTCAGTGTGTTTACAGAACACAGCGCCTCTCTCAATGTTCGAATCCAAGCACTTAAGTAGTCCAATTTTGCGAAAGTTTGTTCGTTTTTTCGATAATTCCAGAATTGATCAACCCGAAATAAGTTAAGGAATATTGGCTAGAGCGTTAAATATAAGTTCGAGTCGTCAATAAGTAATCAGTCTAAGTTATTTCCGGTTGTAACCAGTCTGAATTATTTCCGGTTAAGATCCACCTCTTTCTTATGTAATTGTCCCTAATGTGATGCACTTAGACCAACGATGTTCAAGTGCCTGAAAAAGTCGCGGTCCTTTCCATTGACCCAGACCTCAACTATCTTTACGAATTCTTCGCCAGAAAGTCCATGGATAACATTTTTCGATTTTGGGATTAGGAAGATGAATCATACGGATTTTGGATTAAGATGATTAACTAGCTGAAGTTGATATCTTTATTTATGATTATTACGTTGCTTTACTTGCAGAAACTAACCTAATTTCATTTTCATGAAATTTTAGCTGATACTGAAGTTATCCTTAATCATTTTATAAAGCCAACTAATTTACAATGATGCATGGCAAATAATTTAAAGTTACCATAACATAAATCAAAATAACACGATAACCAATCCCCAAAACATATTACAAACATTTGAGTCGTACACACTGGAATACACAGAAATATTGATAACAATAAATTATAGCAAATTTTCAATGTTTTATTTTTTATAGATCCCAAATAGCTATAAATTGATCAGAAACTAACGTACTACACAACCAATTATATCCAACCAGAGTTATAAAGTTTTCAAAAAACAAGCAACACATCCTTGAACAAAACAGTTTATTATGGGCAGACAATAAATGATTGGCTATAGAAAGTTGGATGAGAAATAATTCTAACAAATGTACAGATGAAGGATTATCGGCAAGACACCATAAAATGATAACGTTTTCTGCTTGTTTAATACGAACACTTAGACATAGGAGTGGGGTGGAGTAATTTATGGTGCTTGATGCCCAGTCAAGGTTCTTTCATTTATATTGAGACTGTCAATTCAAGGATGGTGGAAGAAACCAGAAAAGCAAAGAAAACCACCGACCTTCGGCAAGCGAATGTAAAACTATCTGATACTATTATTTATTATACCTCACATATATTAAAACGCTTTTCATTGGATGTTTTCCAATCACATGACATGTAAAAAATGAGGTATTTCGCACAAAATTACTGTCAGCGTGTGACAACCTCTCACAGCCATGTGATAATACTATTATCACCCGATGATAACCTGGTACAAAGGAAATAACTCGTACAACAGAACTGTGTTGTCATTTGGTAAACAATAACAATGGCGGCTAGTCGATTTTTGCAGTTTGTCGGAAGCGGACTTGTTATTAATTATGTATGACAAAGATGCAGAAAACACAAAAAGGGTCACCCAAGCTTCAGTGAAAATACTGGAAATGTATTTGATGGAAACGGAAAGAGAGGTAAACCTAGATTCTGCGGAATCTAAAGTATGCAGCCAAGCGTAATTTAAGCCCCCCCCCCCCCCCCCCCCCCCGGATGGTTGAAAGTGTAAACTGGCAGCATTGAATTTAATTTAAAATTTATATATTGTTTGCGTCATTTTACAAGTTTTGTTTCGGTATAATAAAATAGTAATTGCCCTCTAGGTATGTGGACATCCAGAATTGTCACCCTTCAGAAGGGTTTTCACCCTCGGGTGACATTTCTGGATGTCCACATACCTAGAGGGCAATTACTGTATACTATCCCTAGTGGGATTCGAGCACATGTGGTGAAAGACTAATAGAATCTGTCACCTGTTTGTGACCGATACCGGTTGATCTCAGTCGAGGGTGATGTGATGTAACATATATCCCAATCGAGGCTTTGCCGAGATTGGGATATGTTGCATCACAGCACCCGAGACTGAGATCAACCGGTATCGGTCACAAACAAGTGATAGATTCTATTTCTCGTACCATTTAAGTGTTTAGAACTGCGTATACAAAACAAAACACGTACCCTCATGGGGCCTCTTGCATTCCTTTGGGCACCTAATGCATTGTACAAATCCGCCCTTTGAAAATAATCCCATCGACAACACTTTAAAATTTTAAAATATCGACGATTTGTATTCAATGCAAATATAAAAAAAATTTTGACAATAAAATATTTTGAAAAAAAGGAAAATAAAACACATATGTGAAAAATAAATAAGGAAACGCTTTGTTTTGATGACGTCAAGCGCAAGGATCAGATACGTCATCTGATTGTTCAATTGTCGCGTGAGGCAGTACCAGACAAACTGGACAAGACAGAAAAATCTAGCACTGGTGTGCGCGTGAGATTTTTCTGTCCGAGGTACGAGAAAAAGGGATCCGTACAAGAGTGTTTAAGACCATTTGGTTACAGAGGCACAACTAGAGAAAGGACATGTTAATATGACAGTCAACCAGCCCCTTCTGGTTAGAAGTCTAAACGCTATTGATTGATATAGCCTGCCTAGTTCATTATGAATTATCGAATAATGATCAATTTTTAACCTTTGCTTATTTAAGACATTTTCTGATGGACAAAAGACTTAAATTTGGGTTGAAAAAAACACAGTTTTAAAAATACAACGGGGGACAAGCGGTTTAAAAAAGCCCTCTTGTGTAATATGAAGCTATACAACTATGTTTTAAATCGAGGCTAACTATTAACCCTGTTGGGTATTTACCACCCTGTACATGACACCACAAC
The DNA here is from genome assembly GCA_021292105.1 of Anadara kagoshimensis. Lineage (NCBI taxonomy): Eukaryota > Metazoa > Mollusca > Bivalvia > Arcoida > Arcidae > Anadara > Anadara kagoshimensis. Next base: position 36,751,561 of record CM037861.1, on the reverse strand, counting down.
ACCACTGTACTCCTTAGGGTATCATCGAGGCAGAATGAATCACATAAGTACTCTTTTAATATAAGCCAGCACAACATTGCTTACACCTTACAAACTTCCAAGGTACCACCATGGCGAGGTTTGTGGGCCCACAGATCCACATCCGCACTTTAGCCTGTTCTTATTGTTTGTAGTTTGTTTCTTGGTCATATCGGCTATACTAAAGTACACGTACATGTTTCTCTACTATAAACAACTTTCTTCTATTTTAACAATGGGTTTAAAATAGCTTATAACTATTATTGAATATTCATATGTTGTGCTATATAAAATCGTTTTTATTTTAATTGGAGATGGCTTTAGGTATAGTCCTATAATAGAAACAGGAGAAAAAATAACACGATATTTATGTAACATAGAACAACAGATTTACATTTTTTTAGAATTAGCTACGAGATGATGTTATTCCCTGTGGAATCTCCTAGTATTGACTACAGAATAAGTAATAAATAGAAAAAAAACTACGACAGGAAATGTAATCGTAGAATTCCGTTCACCAGAGAGCAATCAGGCAAAACACAAACTTATCTGAAGTCATCAACTGGATATTACATCGTGTCTGTATCGATCAAGCTAGAAAACAGTACAGACCTGTCGAAAGTTGATCACTTATCTAACAAATAAGTGCCGAATTGACAACTTATCTCCCCTCCCTCGCTAACTATACCTCAGCAGGTTTTCGGTAGCTAGAATCTTGGCAGTTTTCCAGCCACTGACTATCCCTATCTAGGAGAATGGACAGTCGGCTCTGTGTTAAACTGTGGACAGTCGGCTCTGTGTTAATTTGTGGACAGGACTCTAGTTAGCTCTGTGTAAAACTTTAGACAGGTCTGTGTTGTATTTTTCGTCTTATTGCTAAGTGTTCTTAACGATGACTATAAGAATGCAGTGGCACAGATGGCTTCCAAATAAGAAAACAATAAATTCTTACAGATCACACTAAACTGTCTTTGTGTTTTTGTATAAAAAATATTTTATTTTTTATAAAACAAAAAATATATATCTAAATCTGTGAAATCCTCTTTGATGAGGTAATAAATGTATTGATTTAGAACTACTAAAATCTGAGGAACAAAGTTTGACAATCGATTAAGTATAAAACCAGATATAGGAAACTAATAAAAAACGTCCTAAAACACTCAGATAAGTCCTCACAGAAGTTTACGCTTCGTGCACGTAGTTCTATTCGCGGTGATGTCATTGTCTCAGTACACGTGTACTCACATGTGTAGTCCATTCTTGTTGTTTGAAAGTGCAAAGGAAATAAGAAAGCTTCAAAATTCAATATTTTACTCTCAATCTGGAAATTAAGCGAATAAAATGATACTTGAAAAAATAATTATATTGTTTTGATTTTCGTTTTTGATTTTTGAAACTTGGTATATACAATATTAACAGGCCACATGGTGATAATTGATGTATCACCGGTCATGCCTTTTATGTTCCGACACTGGCCGCCATCACGGTACTAAAGCAGCGTCGAAACATAAACTAATGACGTACTAGTGTCAGTGATGTTATTAAATGGCACAATTTAGGGCGAGTTTTCATTCTTTTTATGTGTAATTCAAGCATACCGGGCCTTTGTCGGAACATTGTGGGTGTGGCCAGCGATATGTCAATTGTAACTTATACTCGAATACATGCACCTGTATATATATATTATTTCAAAAAGTATGTTTATCATGTGAGTCCATGGGCGTTTATTTCATATTGAAATGCACTCAGTAAATCTTATTGAAGATTCCATAGTGACCGACTAAATTAGAATTAGAAAAAAATCGGAAAGTTACTATTACATAATTAATTATATTTTGTGTAGGTGCATCGGGCATTCTTAACTCAATCTGATTTATTGAAAAAAAAAACTTTAGTGCATCAAGGTCACAGACACCGTATTGATTTTATACCGGTGAAAGCATGGCACAATTTATAGTAAAATAATTAGCATGTCGAATGACAAATGAGTTTAAACAAAGGTTCCTATTATACTAAAAAATCCAGCTTCTATAACACATATGTTTAAAACCATTGTTTCTATGTTGTAATATCAAGTAAAGGTACCAAATATAGAATATTTATAAATACGATCCGTAAAAGGTTTTCTATTGAGATAGGGGGCGGACATGGCCGAGTGGTACTGTCATTGACTGTCGAAGTCAAGAGTTGTGGGTTCGAACCTCTCTCGGAACTGTGCAATTTTCTGAGATGATTTTCATCTCCTGTCTATACTAGAGCTGTAAAAAGCTCGATACGAGAATGGTCTTTCGAACGAGACACAAAATCGAGGTCCCGTGTTTTAGTGCATGCTAAAGACACCTCTGTAGAGTTCGAAAAAGAGAAGGCCACCTGTGTCCGCTACAGAGGACGCTTACAACTACAACTTAAGTTTACGTGTTTAACTGAAGTTTTTCCAGTTTTGCAAGTTCTTGATTTGGTTTTTGTATTGTGATTTTGAGGTGGAATTGTGTGTTTGTGTTTGTTCAAGTATTATCAATAAGATACTATTAAGAACACCAAATAAAGTCATGATCTTTTATTATAAAATAAAAATCTTAGGCTAATTCGTGTTTTTTAAAAAAATATTTTCAAAGCAAAATAAACTAAGTTTACAGTTGTGTATGGCAATTAAATGCAAATCATGTTACATAACTAGAATGATAGGTTTTTTTTGTATAAGCGAATATGTAATGAAAAGTGACAAGGGTTTAGAAGTTCTGCAATGACAAAATGTGTATGTTATATACAACTTGTCTCAAAAGGCAGAATATGCCAGACATACTGGGTATAATATGATGAGGATTAGATTGTAATTACCAGTGGAATCAGACAAGGTTCTATATATATTTATGAATCAAGTTTAATTAATACTATTTTCCAGCATACAATTGGGAGATGATATCAGGTGAAGGGGTCAATTACAGAGTTATGTTGTCTTATATCTTAATATTCTTGTCCATAAACCTTGATCTATTACGGGAAACGTGCCTCTAATTCTTTATACAGGATATTATAATCAGTAAGTTGTTATCATCAGGAGATTATTTACAATGCTGGCAATATTTTACTCTTGTTTTGATACAAATTGTTCACTTGAGACTCTGTTTTAGCCATTTATCAGAAGTTTGATGCTAATTTGCGTTTTTATGAATATCATACATCAAGTTGACAGCAAGAACACGTGCACTTTAGACAATAATGATTTTTTTGTAATATATATGCCTAACTCAGTAGGAAATAATTGTGTATTATTGTCAGAAAAGCATAAAATAAATACCTCAAAAACGTTAACTAAGGTATACTCCCTCACGCAAAGTATTTCCATAGCTTAATTTGGTAAAATATATTTTGGTACTTTTCATATTGAAATCAATTTCGGTTTCATAATCACTGCTGATGAGGAATTGTATTCCGAAACGGTTGCATAGTCTGGTAAAATATGTAATATATGTAATTTTTGTGATGTTCTGAAAGATATTTACAAACAACTTTAACATGTATCTGTATTAGTATTTATATTACAATAACTAGTGATAATAAAATGACAATTATTGCTGATGGTTTAAATATTATGCTTAAAACATAAAGCTTCATGAAAGATGAGCAATTTTTATTATCAACAGTTGATAAGTATAAACAAAACATGTCTTTTATTCATGCGAACGGAACGGATACCAAAAACACTTGATTAAACATGATTATTTCAAGAGTGCTAAAGCATTTAATATCTCAAGACAACTGTTGTCGACTCGACCATCACAGTATTGTCCACACTGACCAAATATGAATACATGTACTTCTTATGACACCTGTACATGTTATCGCTGGTTATGATATGCCTATCAATACTGCTTTAAAACATGTATATTTCACATTTGGTCAAACGAATCAAGTTAATGTTTGCTAACACTGGATGGACATCTGTATATTTCATGTTCCTTTTGGCCAACGCTAAAAAGCCATGCTAATACTTTTACTATTACCACTGCTTAAACTGACACATATTGTCCAACGTTCTTATAATAATTACAAGCGTTAGAACAACGCTATCTCGGTAATTTGATATAAAAGATGCTTTGGAAGCAGAAATACGATCTATGATGGTCGGGTTAACGAAACTAATTTTACCAGACCAATAATTAAAACCATTTATAGTAAAGATTGCTGGGGTTTTATATCTGAACAAATAGCAACGTGTATCTATACACGGTGTTTGATGTTAAGGAATGGTAAGAATTATAGGGATATTTATGTCTCTATTTCATCGTATGTCCAAATATTATTACAAAAATAATCGATAATGTTCATGATTACATGTTTTTTTCAGAAAACAGCATATCACAATCTGAACTGTTTAGCAAAATTGTAATTTGAAGAACCATTTTTGTTTAACTCTACGATGGCGAATTTTAAATTGTATTGATTTTCAATAAGTAATTAAAGACAAAAAACAATTGGAAACTGTTATTTCAAGACAGGAAAGGTAGATATACTATGGCAATGTATTAGGATGACCAAAATTTGTACCAATGTTTTTTTTACAATTTCGTTTGTTAAACACCATAGGATATTCAAAAATAAGATTCTACATGTATTTGGGTATATTCATTCAGTATTATGAATGAATACACTCAAATTGAATGTTATTACTTATATTTACAATCATATAATAGTTGTATTAATAATTTTGAATTTATCTAGGTCATAATCTCGTTTCGGTTTCGGGGTAAACTTAGATTTATTTCTAACTAATGAAGAATTTTTGTCTTCAATATTGTCGAAAAATTCTCGCAATCTAAGTTTTCGGCAGAAGTTTTGAATGTCTGCTTTTGTTTATGGTATAATTGATTTAATAGTAGGTGTGAATTTAAAGCCCCTTTTCAGTATTTTTGTTCACCTTCATCTAATTTTATACTTGACAAGTTAATTATTAGTGGGTCATTTACATCCAGTACGGGTTCCGTTCCCGCTGATATTTGTCCTGAAATTCCTGGTTGGTTGTTTGTTGGGTGGATAATACGGATAATTGTTGTATGGGTAGTCCAAGTTATGAAAATCGTCGAATTCATACTGATTATTTCTTCCATATGAATACTTGGTTTGACTGTAGTGATCTGGGGGAGTGGTGCGGCGTACTGACTCTGTAAGCTAGCACGGTAAAGTCGCCCTGAGTGCGCGCTAGTACCAGGCAGACCATACAACACACTCGCACTTCACATGCATACACAAAATTGTTCATAGATATGTGAGAAATAAAGAAATTTGAAATTTGAATTTGATAATCCATAGAGATTAATTAAATAGTTCTCGTCGCGAATAGCTGAAAAATTACCGATGCGACGTTAAGCAACATTCAACCAACCAACCAATCTCTCTATAGTTGAACGTCACGTAATCAGAGGTCATGACCCACACGATATTCATGGTCAATTGAATGCCAGCAAAAACAAATAGGTTCATGTAAAAAATGTCAATTCACATTGTTAATATATTAAATGATTATTTACAAAGGAATCAACAATTAGTCAAATGCAGACCATGTTTTTATTCTGAATTTTAAATTTTCCACTTCATGTGTCAGCAGAAAATCGACCTTTGCCATACCCGAAAGTTTATATTAGTTCCATTAGACAAATTCTACACAAAGACAGACACAACTACCAATAAACAACTTACAAACATGGCTGTCCACTTTACAGTTATTTATATATCTGGTCATTTGTCTGTCTGGCCTGAGACATGAAAGTAAATTTAACTAAATGGTATTATAACACGAAACCGTGATTGCATGCCGTGGCCAATACTTAGAAATCTAAGTCGGTTAAGTCGATAGAAAGCTAATTGTTAATATAGCTACTACAAATTGTATCACTCTGTGACTGATACGTATAGGCGGTTCACAGAACATACACGGTCTAGACACAGTTTCGTAATTATATTTGTAACACAAAATGTGTTTTTGAATTCAATTTTCTTGTTCAAATTATGTTAAAAACTCATTGACTGCAGTATTTACAGTTGACATGTATTTGTAGTTTGTCAATGAAGTAACAGTGTTATACATTTGATCAGAAACCATAGATGACAGGAGGGGTTTTACTACATATGTCAATTATAAAATTATTGGAACCAATTTGTCTCCAATGCAGAAATAGAAATCATACAAACAAGGACATACTTGTTTTAAAGCATTATTCTTGTGACACAACTGTTCCCAAAGTCTTGACACATCGTTCCACTGTAAACCCCAATCGCTGTCTATACAGAACACTTTACTTGTCTAATAAAATATCTTGAACCATACACATATTCTCCACGATAGGACAACCTAATCACAGCCACACATTCTCCACGATAGGACAACCTAAACGGAGCCACTCATTCTCCACGATAGGACAACCTAAACACAGCCACATATTCTCCACAATTGGACAACCTAATAACAGCCACATATTCTCCACAATAGGGCAGCCTAATAACAGCCACACATTCTCCACAATAGGACAACCTAATCACAGCCACATATTCTCCACAATAGGGCAGCCTAATAACAGCCACACATTCTCCACAATAGGACAACCTAATAACAGCCACACATTCTCCACGATAGGACAACCTAAACGGAGCCGCTCATTCTCCACGATAGGACAACCTAAACGGAGCCACTCATTCTCCACGATAGGACAACCTAATCACAGCCACATATTCTCCACAATTGAACAACCTAATCACAGCCACACATTCTCCACAATAGGACAACCTAATCACAGCCACATATTCTCCACAATAGGACAACCTAATCACAGCCACACATTCTCCACAATAGGACAACCTAATCACAGCCACATATTCTCCACAATAGGGCAGCCTAATAACAGCCACACATTCTCTACAATAGGACAACCTAATAACAGCCACACATTCTCCACAATAGGACAACCTAATCACAGCCACACATTCTCCACAATAGGACAACCTAATCACAGCCACATATTCTCCACAATAGGGCAGCCTAAACGGAGCCACACATTCTCCACAATAGGACAGCCTTAACGGAGCCACACATTCTCCACAATAGGACAACCTAATAACAGCCACACATTCTCCACAATAGGACAACCTAATAACAGCCACACATTCTCCACAATAGGACAACCTAATAACAGCCACGCATTCTCCAAAATAAAACAATTTAATCACAGCCACACATTCTCCACAATAGGACAACACAATCGTAGTCTATATTCACTAGGAATATTTTGAAGACAGTTATGACAATGCAACTTAGTCTATCAAATACATAAAAACTCGATTTCGTCTTATTATTTCACAACATCCCCAGTATGACACTCCTAGGTGTCAACCCCAAGTATGACAACCCCAGTATGACACCCCTAGTTTGACACTCCCAGGTGTCAACCCCAAGTATGACAACCCCAGGCGTCAACCCCAGTATGACACTGGCAAGTGTCAACCCCAAGTATGACACTCCAAGGTGTCAACCCCCAGTATGACATCCCCAGTATGACACTCCCAGGTGTCAACCCCCAGTATGACACCCCCGGTTTGGCAATCGTTACAATTTATCTAGACTTACCTCATCGATGTTGATATTAACGTTCCATTCTCTGTATGAATTGAAGCTTTATAATCAGGAATTATTTTCTCATAACTTAAGGATTTTTTTCGACGCCGAAAACACCGCCTCCAGATGATAACGATAACAATAACGGCTACCAGAATCCCACATATTGCTCCAATAACAACAGCAAACATTGGTACTGAAAAATTTAAAATAAATAAGAGTTAATTTACTAAAGGGGAATACAAAAGTTTTATCTTACGAAAGATTGAAAATAAAACAGCTAACATTTGTTAATTACTGGTAATGAATGAACAAAAACAATAGCAATGAATGTTATATGTGGTAGAGATAGACAATATAACCTACGAACATCCCACCTGAAGTCACAACGAAACTTGTAGATATTGACACCTAAAACGGTCGAACGTTACACGAATAAAGCATTCATATAAGTAATTAGATACTTATTAAACACGATTCACTCCATTTAGGCTACTTTTAGAACTCACTTGACTAATTATTTGCAGCTTTTGCAGAGATAAAATTAGCACAACCCACGCGCAATATGAGTCATGATTGTCCAAATGCTGAACTTCTGGAACAAAAGTTCATTTTACTACAGCGATATTAACATAGAGATTACATAACATTCCTGGAACTATCAGACACTCTCCTGTATGTGTAATATAAAACTTTTAACAATAGTAGCTAATCTTATATCCAAGTGCTTTGTATCCTCTTCTTATTACAATAAACCCTTTCATCGAGGAAACAACTTGAAGCTGTACATGACACTTAATTTCCACAAACGGAATACACATTCAGAAACAGACATTCTCGCAAGAGGCTTTACAAATATTACAAAACACCGTTCCCCGTGTTTCAATGCTGACAATGGGTATTTTTCCTGTTATTTTTGTAGTTAATAATTAATCACGATCAATAATAAATAAATAAAATAAATGTTTCATTAGTCAAAATATATGATAGTATTAATTATTTACATCATTAATTATAACATTCAATACAGTACTAAGTCAATACACTGACATATGTATATATTATATGCGACATTTTCCATGTTGTTTTATTAATGAAGAAACAATTTGGAAAATACCACATAATTGCCGATTGTTTGTATACCATCTATATGTAAAATGTTACGTACGTTATAAATGTAACACTGTGTATAGAACTGATATGTTGTACTTAGAAATCTCAAGACAAACTTGGAATCAAAATGTCATTTTAAATTGTGCGAGTCATTCTGAGAAAATGTGATGTATCCTTTTAAAGTTTGTCTTGGTATATGCTCTTTCTAAATTTGCATTTTGATTGTATCATTTGATTTTCGTTGCTTTTAACATATAGCGTGATCAAATAAATCGGTCCCTAAAGCATATGAAATATGCATGAAATAACATTTTGATCAAAGAGCAGTTGTTTTCCAAATAGCAGTCGTCTGCTAACATTTACACACAATGTTTTGTATTTCCTGTAAATTTAATGTTTAACGTATTTCTAAAAAACAGGATTGTTTTTATTTATGATGTTATGTTTTAACGATAATATTAATCAGCATACTTTGAATGTAAAAAAGTTGAAAACAAAAAGGACTCATCATCATGATCATCATTATCGTCATCATCATCAGCAGCAGCCACCACCACCACCACCACCATCATCATCATCATCATCATCATCATCATCAGCAGCAGCAGCCTCACCACCATCAGCAGCATCCGTTTCCCCCGCCACCACCACTGCCATCATAATTATCACGAAGAACCATCAATGTTTATGGAGAATTTAAATAGCATTAGAAATTCATTACTAGCAAACAGTAAATAATGCAGGACACATAAGCCTCTATGAAACATGATGTAAAGTCTTTGCTTAGCAAATCCAAAACACTATTAAATTGATAATAATCAATCTATGACAATGAATTCAAAATACATAATCGTCAGATAATAGAGAAGTAGATTACATAATGATAATGGGGGTTTATTACGTAATATATAGTTAAAAATGCTTAATTGATGTGATGAATTGTAATGTTGTGAATGTATCGTGTCGATATAAATAGCCAAGATTATTTATCATGTTTGATCTTGCAGCCTATTTATTTTATTTTCGTATCATTCAGTTCTCTCTCTCTCTCTCTCTCTCTGATATTTTCACAATTAACAGTTCAAGAATAGACTATGATTTAAGCGTTTTTCTTTATTATTTAGAACACATTTTTATCAGACATATCTAAATCTTTGTTTTTGTCTCATTTGTTGTTACATGTAGTTGTTTCTATTATGTCTTGTTGTGATGTATATACATGCCCAGGTTATCGTCAAATTCATCAAGTCATCATATATTGCTACCTTGTACAAGTACAGGAAACACAGCTTAACTGTGAAAATACTTAGTTTTTGAGGTAAGTGAACTTCTGAATTAAAAATGTTACTTAAAAATTAAAGCTTCTTAGTGTTGTTTCTGTATCCAACTCAAGATGCTTATTAATGTAACTACTTGCTATGTTGGTGTAGCCATTGTAACATCAATTTAAAGCTTGAAACAATTTACACAATTTTAAAAAGAATAACAATCTGCGTGATAATTTATCTTTTTTTTTTTTTTTTTTGTAAATTAATGATTTAGATCTAGAGCTGCTATTAATCTGGTAAGGAAGAGAACTCCAACACTTTAAAGGAAACTAGAAATTAATAAAACTTTTTTAACATTTGATTATACCCCTTTTGAATACAGTAGTTCATTACACCAGGGTCAACAAAAAACAACAAAGACCTATAAATAACCGTTATTAATGAAGAATAATCACAAACTCGTACATCATCGGGTTTTAACTACAGTGTCCTCTCTACAGTAATTTAAGTTTACAGATTTCACTGAGTAATGCTGATGACAAACTTGAAAAGTTATATGCATATTGTACTGTTAGAAAAGTAAGTGAGTTATGGTGTTTAACGTCCCAGTCAAGAATATTTCACTTATATCGAGACGTCGCCAGTTATAGGCGAAAGTGCAGAAATTTTGCCTGTGTGTTGCGCTTATGACATTATACAGCAGGGTTCTTTAGCGTGCCAAGCCCACCGTGACACGGGACCTCGTTTATTTTAAGTTCCCATCCGAAAGAACCGTGACTTTCAGTTCGTAATGCCGAGTGCTTGGCGAAAGAACAGTCACTACCCACTTTCAAGTCTTGGGTCAGACCCGGCCGGGGTTCGAACCCACGACCTCATACTTGCGGAGCGAGCACTCTACCAACTGAGCTACCGCAGTGGTCTGTACTGTTAGAAAAGATCTAGATATAATTCAGTACTGTTAGAAACGATCTAGATATTATACAGAAATACAGAGAATGTCAGTTTGACCATAATCCTGCCACGCCATTTTTGATCTGGACTTCATTAGGCGGTGGACTTCTTTAGGAGTGTTGCTACAGTGCCCCAAAGGGACAAGTGACAGTTTCATCTATCACGGTTAAATCCTAATATAATCTATTACAACTTGTGGAGCAAGATAGGGAAATCTCAACCCGAGTTTTGGACCAAATATATTAGAACGAGGGTTGAAATTTCCTAAATTTCCTTGGCACTACAAGAAGTATTTGATTCTATTTCTTGCATCAGAAAGTACAATTATTCAATTAAAAATCAATTTCAACTTTCGATACACCTCTGATTTTGTTGATAAAATTATGCGGAAAAAATCTTGTGTATGCTATCTTGCACAGGGGGTTACAAGATGAAGATATTTTGCACCTTTCTTTTTATGGATTTTTCTATCTGGGGTGCAAGGAAATTATCTTCCCAATCTTTATCGGATATTACTGCATGACATCATTTCTGTTGGGTAACAAGAACAGGACGAGAAAAGGTAATACATAATGATCTTACATTGAGTAATGCATACTTTACTTTACTTTCATTTTTTGCATAAAAATAACAAGAATGCTATGACGCCCGGACACTGATCTGAGAATAATGTAAATTTAGCTCTGTTTTGAAAATGTAAGTTAAAAAGGTTAACAGTGTTCTTCAATAGCTTGAACCAATAACTTACTTATCGATATCGGCCTGGCTTATGTAAAGAAGATACATTCTGGCAAGTTTGATGAGGGTTCACGTGAAATCAAAATCGGGGCTTATTGTGTGTAAACAAGGTTTTTTTCTATAATTTCACCAAGTTACCTACTTATTGAATTGACCCATACATTTGACCTCGCTTTTGCTATGAAGTTAATTCTGCTCAAGTTTAGTGAAAACTGGAGAAAAATAGAGTTGTGTTAACAAAGTTTTTATGATTTGACCAAGTGACCTACTTCTTGACTTAGCATCATCAATATACAAATTTGACCTTGCTTTTGTGAAGAAAGTTAGGTAAAGTTTAGACTAAAGGGTGGCGTCAGAGTGTTAAAAGGTTCAATTCTATTATTTCACCTAGTGACCTACTTATTTATATGGTCCATACATACAAATATCATATGAATAATTATGATCAAGATTGATGAAAATTGGAGCGAAATTGTGGCTTCTCTTCTGGTTTTTTTATGACTTGATCTTCATCATCTTCATTGAAAGTAAAGTAAAAGTAACTGATTCACCGTGTGAATTGGTTGTATTCTAGATATCATTGAACAAATCTAGAACATGGCTCAAAAAGTCATCCGAGTCGTATTCATCATCTGCCGCTTTTGCAAAAATGCAGTGATCCCTATCAGAAGACCAATAATATAGTTTTATTCTTCTAAAAATGCAAGTACTGATATGATTAAGCGATAAATATATAAATATGAAATATGTAGTAATGTTTCGAACCGTTGCGTTATAAGTCGGTTACCGATCTCGTTGTTGGTGTGTAGGAAATGGAAACGCCCGAGTACATAGACTAACCCCTCTACCCGTGGTGTCAAGATCTGCACGCACTGTTGGTTTTTTATTTAAATATCATGGCATGGTAAAGAGGATGGTTGGTCGGAAGTTTTATATTTTATAATCAATTTGGCATCTATGTTCCATGTGTTGTACAACTCCTGATTTAAATTTCATACATCATTTCAAATTTAAATTAGCAGACTTTATCTTGACAAGTGGTAAATGCAACGACAATAGACCTTGTCATTAACCAAGTTGAACCCTGAACCATAGAGGCCTTGTGATTAAAAGCTTATGCTCTTAGCCACTAAACAACCGTAGCCCAGCTAGGGAAATTGAACCCTGGTCCATAGACACCTTGTGGTAAAAGACTAATGCCTTAACCACTAGGCAACGGTAGTCCAGGGGCAGATGATGGCTATTGCATGCAATAGAACACCAACTGTACAATACAACAGAAAGAAATCAGAAAGCTAAAAGTTAGAAATATAAGAATTGAGAGAGCGCCCCGGTAAGGGCGAGTGGTCGAATATCCATCACGGAAATACTCAACCACCTTCCCGTTTGACATCGGAGACTGCTCCGACATCTACACTATTCTGTTAAGAACAGCGAGGGAAGTAGTGTTGTCATCTTCGCGCAATGTTGTGTTATATAAAGATACACGATCTCACTTCATTGTGGTATCGTAAATTAATTTATTTGACATTTTCTTTGTAAATACGTGTTTTATTTTATGCTTAATGTAGGTATAAAGATAAAAAATTATATCATTTTTGTGTTTATTAATTTCATCACATTCTTGTCGGCCTATTGAAATATTAGATAAAATACAATTAAAATTATTCATAGTTTTACCATACCACATAACTCTTCACTACCACAATATATGTTAAAGAATGGTGAACACAGTTCCAGGTGCAAAACATGCACGACTTACCTATAAGATTAATTAACGGTAAAACTTGACCCAGAGAAATACGGACAATTAAACAACCCATTGATAAAAATCACAAATACACACCGTGATATACACCGTATACAAACACCGTGTCATACATTCTGAACACACACACACACACACACACACACACACACACACACACACACTCACACATCGATATACACCTTGAACATACACACGCACACACATATTATAATGCTTAACGCAAACATACACATTAATAAACTAAATACACAAACACACACACAAACGCGCGCGCGCATCGTGGCATACACCTGAAAGACAAACACATACGCAAACAAAAACACACACACACACACATATCGTGGCATACACCTTGAACACACACACACACACACTTAACACAAACATACACGCTGTAACGCACACACACACACACACACACACACACACACACACACACACACACATCATACACGCTGTAACACACACACCCACACAAACGTACGTGTTGTTATGTTTTTTCTGATAACAGATTGAGTATGACATATTAATGGTGACAATGATTTTTACATGCAAGGGCTCAGAGATTTAAACATCTGAGGACGGTTGGTTGCAGTGCATACGAATAACAGAACCGTACCAACCAGTAACAGTCAAATGATGAAATATTGATAGTGATTTATACACGAATGTGTTCAGAGATTTACAACCTCAAGGGAAAGAGGATAGTTGATCGGTAGTTTTACACCATATCATCAATTTCGCATCTATGTTCCATGTGTTGTGCGACTCCTGATTTAATTTGCATACATCATTTCAAATAAAATTAGCAGGCTTTATCTTGACAAGTGGTTAATGCCAACGAGAATAGTTCTTGTCATCAACCAAGTTGAACCCTAAACCATAGAGGACTTGTGATTAAAAGCTTATGCTCTTAGCCACTAGGCAACCGTAGCCCAACTAGGGAAATTGAACCCTGGACTATATATATAAACACCTTGTGGTAAAAGACTAATGCCTTAACCACTAGGCAACGGTAGTCCAGGGGCAGATGATGGCTATTGCATGCAATAGAACACCAACTGTACAATACAGCAGAAAGAAATCAGAAAGCTAAAAGTCAGAAATATAAGAATTGAGAGAGCGCCCCGGTAAGGGCGAGTGGTCGAATATCCATCACGGAAATACTCAACCACCTTCCCGTTTGACATCGGAGACTGCTCCGACATCTACACTATTCTGTTAAGAACAGCGAGGGAAGTAGTGTTGTCATCTTCGCGCAATGTTGTGTTATATAAAGATACACGATCTAACTTCATTGTGGTATCGTAAATTAATTTATTTGACATTTTCTTTGTAAATACGTGTTTTATTTTATGCTTAATGTAGGTATAAAGATAAAAAATTATAT